>BMAV01019854.1:73063-92523 GCA_019973955.1 Trichonephila inaurata madagascariensis
TTTTTTTTTTTTTTTTTTTTTTTTTTTTTTTTTTTTTTTTTTTTTGTTGTTGTTGTTGTTGTTGTTGTAGAGTCTATTATAAAATACATGTTATTACTTGAAAGATTTCAAAAAGATAACTAATCACACACACGTATCTAATCCCGATGGTAATATTTAAACATCTACTATTCTTCTGCAACTCGAAATTAGTTTCATTTTATGTTTACTAAAATCATCTTTTATGAAGTCCACGGCCCACCTATATTCTATGATTGCTGTTTTTTGAGTTCCATGCGAAACTTACTTTAGCAACTTAGGAGTTTTCAAAATTAAATTGATTTCTGGAAGAGATTCCTGCAAATAACAAGGGAAAAATATATTAAAATGTTCAGTGCTAAATTAGCTTTATTATATATATATATATATATATATATATATATGTGTGTGTGTGTGTGTGTGTGACTGATTCTATATATGCGGAGTTAACAGAGAGAACCTAAAAAAAAACAATTACTGTTATTATTTGTTAGTTTGTCGAATTTTACTGTGCCTTATGTTTCATAATTCGGCATGATTCAAAAGTCATGCTAAGGTCCACTCAGAAGACAATTCCACACCTGAGTAGACATCTTCGTACGTCATGTGTCCAGATTTTCCTTAACATATTTAGTGCCTGAACCTCCTTATAGAGCTATTTACAGTTAGTGTTTCAATTTGCTTACAAATTCACTTCGATATATTTTTTGTTGCACAATAAAATCATCAAATATTTAATAACAGAAGCAAATATCTGAAACTGATTATAGATATGTGTGTTTATTTTTTCTATGTATGTTTCCTATTTCACTTCAACTGCAGTTATTATTTCGCTTTTTTTTTATTTCCAATAGATTTATTTATATAATTTACTAGAACTTTTTAAGATTAAGTCGGTAGAAGAATTTACAGAACACTTATTTGTTCATTGAGTTAGAAAGATAAACGTAATTGCTATTGTAGTACTTTTTTAAGATTCTTTTTCATTTTATTCTCCAAAAAGAGCTCTGTTATTGGTTAAATCCCATTACCTTTAAAACAATATCATGCTAAAAATAATATATTCTTGAAAAGATTTTGCGAACAACAAATACATGATTGATCATAATAAAAAATGTGTTGATAAACACATACTAAAGGTCTGTTATTATGCACATAAAATGACTTTAAAGTAATACAATATTAATAGAACTTAGGGAGAAAACTACTATAACATATACTTAGGGATGATTTAAATTCTATATACTAAAGCGATCACATGTACATAATTTCATTCTAGATTTATCATAACTTTAGCAATTTATTTATAAAGTCATTTTACCTACAGATCCAGTTTCCATTAGAAGAAACAAGTTTTTTCTTGTTTTTTTTTTAATATCTTCTTTACATTTTTAAATAGAGATTATATTTCGTCTATACCGTAAGGCAGGAAATTTAGGTACTTAAGAGTTAGTGCATCAAAATTAATCGCTTAACCAAATAAGAAAAAACATCGTCAAATGTTGTCGCCATATGTACAAACAAGATTATAGCATTTGTACACACATGGAAACAGCTGTCTACTATTGGCTGCTTATCGCGGCATTTGATGATGCCTTTTCATTTAAATAAATTGTTTGACAATTTATTACGTAAGTACTGAAATTTAGGAAATGAGATACCATAAATATTCATGATATAATTGAGGAGATCTTGCAATAGGATTTGGTTCCTGTATCATTTAATGAGTGTACACATAATGATATCTTTATAATCACTACATGTTTCACACAGTTCGTACTTTTTTCATAAAACCAACTCTTAATGTTGTTAATTATTTATTATGTAATCTAAAACATATATATATAAATATATTTCACAACAATAACAATCCATGTAATCCAACATTCTTATTTTTGAGCGAACAATAAAAGTTATATATTTCTCTTATTTAATATTTAAAGCACTTTTGCATTGTAAACATACCACTTGGCTCCTTTTTCTTCACCTGAAAAAATTTCTACAAGAATTTGATCAACAACTTAGTTGGGTTTGTTCGCTAGGCAATGCTAGGTATTACAAAAAAAGCAATGTATCCTATACGTAGTTATATCTGAGGGCAGCATTAAAAGTTCCTGTCAATAATGATTTTTCAGGACTTTTGAAGGAGAAAAAAAATGTTATTTTATCTTAAATCATTAAGTCGGAACCTTTTTTCAGTAATCAGTGTTTATTAAATTCTAAAAAATCATGTCTAACGAATTTCTAAAAGAAAATAATATTATTAATTAAAAGTCACAGATACCATATTCATTCAAAGAATAATTCATTAAATGTTTTTTTATTTCTACTGTTATTTTTGCTCTGTATAAAATAGTTTACTCATTCTTTATTGAAAATAGATACAAACCAGCAAAATAAAACCAAGAAAAAAGGGGTAATCAACTCAGAAAAACTACAAAAGCAAACATATTAAGTTACAAAATGATATCACAATTTTTTACAGAAGAAAATCAATGAATTTTAGAACCCTAATCAATTAATTACATAAACTAATATGTACTTAATATTATGCCGTCGTGCAATTTCTTCAGTTCAAAAGGCGTCGTCAAATGCATCGATAGACAGTCAGCAGTGGAAAAACGCCTTTTTGCTAATACGTTTCGCAGCGTTTTTCAATTGATTTCGAAATGAAAACATGTTTTGATGCCCCAAAATTGATCAACTCTATAGTACGTGCACACTACGAAATCGACGAAGTTACAAAGTAATAAGAATGTAGTTTTACTGGAAGCAATCTGGAAGAAAATAAGTTTAGATGGTATTTACTTTAAACATGTCCTTATTGGAAACAATTTTAGAAGAAAAAACTAAAATACATCAAATTTTTTAGAAATAGTTTAGCATTTAGCGATTGCAGTAAATTTTACTAAATATATCAGAAAGAAATTTCATTTAATGAAAAAAAAAGGAATCTATTACACATATTTTTTTCTCCCTTTTCCAAAGATGTTTTCTAATATCCGTTTTTTCCTGTAGGCATTTTAAACCACAAAAAACTCATTATCAATGAAAACAATGCAAAACGTGACACAGTAATCCACAACAATTTAGGTTACTACAATTATAACTTATTAATCCATTTGCCTATATTTCACTGCATTCACTCTGGAATGGACCGTGTTTCATTTTGACGGAAAGAAATGATCACGGATAGATTGGAGGCCCAGCATTTGGACGCTATTAATCATGCACATTCTCACTTCAGAAACGCAATTAATTAACCACTTGTCGAGATTTCGGAGCCCCCGGAATCTAATATCGGGACATATGGTCATACTTTAGTGTGATGAATGGAATTTGGACGAACGTTCTGGAATTCAGAATTCAAAAACTATTTTGAAAGTTATTGATGTGTTGCAAACCACATTTTCACTGAAAGTAAAATGTAGTTATGTGAAAATGTGTCAAGGATATTGTAAAGAATAGCAAAAGCTTCAATACGGAGAGTAGGAAGTTCCGATGAAGAATGGTATATGTAAATGTTTGAGGAGAAGGATAAATATAAATGACTACAAAGAATATAGAAAATGACTAGAAATCAAATAGGAAAATTTCTTATGATTTGAATGTAAAGTAGTATATTAATTTCATCTGCAAATTGTTTATGCATTTTACTTTCTTCTTTATGAAAAGGACATTTTTCTTTCTTTTAAAGTAAATGAAGGGATTTTTTTTTTCTTTTCTTTTTTTCTGCTTAACGTAAATTTATAAATATTAAGTAAAGCAATTAACAAATATTAATAAAGTTATAAGTACACACAAATTAAAAATAATTTTAAATTAATAATAACGAATATTTTTACTCGGCTTGGGACTGTCATTAATAGAACTGCTTTGCAGTGGTGCAACGGAGAATATTATGCATCCCCTCCCCTACGATATCAAGTTTTAGACCCTAAGCTGTACTTGGCGTCAGTCAGGCATTGGGGTTCCTAGAATTCTGCGCACCCCTCCACGTTGTGGAAGTTGAGGGGGAGTACTTAACACCCCCGTGTCTATGTAAAACCACGTCAGTGAAAAAATAATTTTAAGCGGACACGGTAGGATTCAATTGACAAAAATCGGTCAAAAAATCAAATCTATTTTTTTTTCTTTTAGTATAAAGTAATTTTTATATATTTTTCTACAAACTCATAAAATTTGAAAGCTCTAAGTTTAAAAATGCAGAGTTATAAAAAGGTTTAGGTTTTTTTTTATTTTATTATTATTATTATTTACATTCCAATAGCAAATCAAAACTTTTAACCGAATTATGTCAGAAAGATAAAATAACTAGTTTGTCTTCATTTAAAATCTAAGGTCTTTTTTTTCTATTGTGCTTAATACTTGGACATTTTTTTCACTTGTTGCTAATAGTACGTGGATCAAAAATTGGAATGCTTTTTTCAATCAAAGAAATTTTTATTTTTTGAAGCATCATTGAAGTTAGAATTTATACATTTTTTAAGGAACTTTTAATAAGCAATCATAAAAAGAAGTATTGTACGAGTACCAATTATGTTATCACAAAACACAAACCAACTTTTGTTATGCACAGTTTAACAAACTTGTAAATAAAATTTCATATATGTACTCCAATTTTTGTAGAAGGAGTAGTTTTTTAAAATCACTTCGTAATTTTCATGTTTTTTTTCTTAAAAAAATAACTGGTTAGATTTTTATGAAATGTTGAACACAAAATCTTTTTTACTTTATACATACACATAGGGGGCAACCAAAAAAATCCGTTTCACCTCGTGCTAGCTGATGATGAGTTTTGAGATATCCTGTGTACATACATTTTTTTTAAAACAGTGCTTTGATTTCAGAATTATTTAGGATAAGTTAATTTTAAGAATAAAATGAGTCTTTTCTTTGGAATCTTCCAATCTAACTTAATTTACTTTTGTATGAACTAAACTATATATCCTAAAAGTTTTAATTACATTTCAGTTAAGACGAATTAAGAAAAGTTTGATTCAATAAGGATTTCAATGAGTTAGTGAAAGTATATTCACTTAAGAAAAACATTTTGCATAATACTATATAGCATTCAGGATGTGTTTCCGATTTAATTAGAGGAAATTCCGATTTAAGGGAAGACACGAAACTTGTTCTTATTCCATTAACTATTTTCATCAAAATAATGAAAGGCAATGTTTAATAAAGAACGAGAGTTTAATTGTAAATATTTTTGTAAATCCCTGACTAAATCAAGTTAACAGGTTTGAACTATTTTATTGTAATTTATATCAAGGAAGAAACTGTATCTATATCTGTGGGATTCAGACAACATTGTTACTATCCCCATAATGTCAAAAACGATCTTGCTTAAGGGAGATTTGAAAAAAAAACTGTGCATAAAGATTTGAATATTTTCTGAATTTATTGTACTGTTATTATTTTCATGCAAACACTTTTGTTTTACTCTTTAAAAAAAGTTGTTGTATTTAAAATTTGATACTGAAATAACATTTGACAAAATTAAAAACCATACAAACTAGTGCATCCGGAACTTTTTTAAATAATTTTTTTGACATTATTTTATTAAAGTATTCACTTATTTAATATTTTATTAAATGCCAAGGTTCACAGTTATAAGCAGTTTTTTGTTTGGTTGTTTTTTTTTTTTTTTTTTGAAAACTCTTCCTTTTTCCTGAAATTCACTATGTTCTAGAATTGCGTTCCAAATTAAAAATTAACTATTAACTAATATTTAGTAACGCCATAGCTTAGATTACTAAAATTTTGCTATATTTTTTTCAGCAAAATTTGAAAAAAAAAAAAAAAAAAAGAAAAAACGATATACTAAAGATTATCTAGAAGTGACTCCTTATAAGACAGCATTATAAATGAATTGCAATCCATTCAAAAAAACAGATATTAGTGATTCAATGTTTTGTTAAAGTCTCCCTTTGAGAGAGTGAGTGAGTGAATATTAAACTCGCACTACTCGTCGTCAGCTTTATGGTTGTCATCTACGGACAACTTTAAAGCTTCGTTGTAAAGAGGTCTTGTCTTCTTGGAGACAAGGTGCAGACTTGTCGCTGTTAATTTTACAAATAGAATCAAAAGCTACGATGAAGACCCCATCTCTAAAAGATCTTTTAACGATTGGATGATATTTCATCAATACTTCACTTTGACAGAGACATCAGAAAAAAATCTTCCTTGAACATCCCTCCCTATACATTCTTCATGGGCCTATCCTTCCCATCAGTCAACTTGATGAAGCTCAGACTCACTTTGCTTATTAGTACCAGGATCTAAGAAAGAATCAACACAAGCTTTATTGCAGAAAGGTGTCGATACAATTTCATTCACTCTCCCAGGAAAACTGCGTAATTATTTTTACAGATGTTTTCTCTGATAATTCCTTTACCAGAGGAGAAGCGTGAATCCAACTCCTTCACCCTTCTGGTGCTAACACTAAACTCAAAATTGCCCCATAGGCAAAATAGCATTAAACTTCACTAGTGGAACTTCACAATAAAGGAAGCCATCTCTTTTTACTTGTCACATGGAACGAAAAGCCTCGTAATTTTCTCAGACAAAATCAACTCTCGTGGCCATTTGCAATGAAGATACCAATCTGACACAAGGTATTTCCATTTTCCTTAGACAGATTAATAAACCAAGTATACATCAGGGTATTCATGCCTACGTAGGCACTGGGGGTACTCAATGTGCGGATGTCCTCGCTAAGGAGGCTAGAGACTTGGATCAGCCTTCCAATGTAACCCCGGATGCTGCAAACGCGGTCACCAAGATCAAAATTTCTACACAGCGTTTCATAAAACCAATTAATCCACAGCTCAATTGCCCTAGAAAGTTGTCGTATACAATACCAAGACGACATACGGGCTATTTCAAAGGTATGAAAACATATTCAGATAATTCCTGATCTTACCCCATTCGCAAAAATTGTCCGAAAACCCAATTAACACCAGACAGTATTTTTGACTGTAATACTTCTTGCATTTCTTTTTAAATTTGATGCATCGCCACGGGACTTTCTTTACAGTCCTCAAGTTCCCAACCTGGACTCGCTTGTTACTGGGACTTTCGGCTAGTAAGAAATGCACTAAATCCATAGACAAGACAAAAAGAAAGAATAAGACTACTCAGCTACACGAAGGCTTTTGGCGACTGACCTCATAATTTGAACCATGATCTTGTGACGAAGATGACACCTGAACTAGCTCCCACACCACATTAACAGGAGGACTTTTGAGCCTCCATATATTTAACGTGCATCAGCTCTTTTTGTACGCTGGGTCATCCGAGGTACAAGGCTCGAACGTATGACACGCTAGCCAAGAGTCCGTTACCTTGAACAATAGGTTACCGAGGTCACATGTCACAGTTTGAAGCTGCAATATGTTTATTGGTAGATTGACCCAGAAATTTAGAACCACAATCAAGTCACACTTCATTATCAAACCAATGTAAAGGCTTTTTACTTCAACATATTTAACGTACATCAAGCCTTCAGTATCATCAGAACTCGAGTCCTCGAACTTACACACCTGAAGACGAGGTCCTAGCCATGACCAATATGCTAGCATAGCCTTGTAATACAAGAACCAAATAGTTTTTCTCACGAGGAAACATTTCTATTCTAGAAATAAATATATGCCATTGTTTAAATAAAGTGATTTTTTTTTATTTTCATTTTCATTATGATATTATGTGTCTTGTACCTTTTTTAAATGAAGGATAGACTTATAAATATTTTGTCTCACGTGTTTGTCAAAAACATAACTCTCCAAAGTGAAATAATTAAAGTTTAACCAAGTAAATAATTATATAAAAAATGTGTTTACTGCTATAATGTTTAAATAATGTTTAGCAAAAGACCGCCTGACACTATTTATCTTTCATGATAAAGATGTATGCATCATGAAATTCTAGATTGTAAAGGAAATGTTTATGCAAATTATAATGCATGAACGTTATGAGGCAAAAATAATGATAACCCTTGAAGGCATTTTTCGATGATTAATATATTCTACATTTACATATTCAAAGATTTTCTTAATGATTCGTAAAGCTTACACGTCATATCGCTCGTACATTTATAACAAACTATATATTTTCAGTTCCTTGAATGACCATTTATTTAATAATATTCTTTCAGACAATATACTATATTTTAACAAAAATAAATTTTCTAAAATTATAAAGGACATTAAAGTAGCATGTAAATTACAGCAACTAAATTATACGCAAGACGAATTTCAATTTTGTTAAGCTTTTATGTAAGAGAGTTTCATTCATATTAATCACTTTCAACCTAACGTTGTGGGGATGGGAGTACACATAATATAGAGTTTTATCAATATTTAGAATTATGTTATAAACTTACAAAAAGAATTTGTTAATAAATATGACTTGATTCTAGATCTTTGATTCTGCTGTATGTTCCTCATAAATAGTTTGGGTTTAATTTTAGTGCATTGCATATATCCTTTTTTATAATTATTTCGTATAATTCCCCACTAATGTGGTTTTGTCTATAAAATTTATTCTAAATCATGTTCAAAGATTATTAGATTACTGTGAAACTGAATAATACATGCATCTATTCCAAAACAATTTTTGGAATTTCTATCAGAATTAAACAATTTTTTTTAATCAATTGTATTTAAAAATTAATCACAAAGTAGAGAGAAAGAAAGAAGAGAAACGTATTCATTCCCCAGTAATCAAACTTATCTTCATAATATCCAAAGGTGAATGAATTTATCCAAATGTGAATTTAATTTAGCAAATACCTGGTCACTGACCATCATGCCATTAGGTAAAAAAACAGAAAACAAAACAAAAAACAAAAAAAAAAACAGAAAAAGTTCTTGAATAATATTTTTCATAAATTTATTTGTCAACTGATATTAAATCTTTTCAGATACTTAGTAGAATAGTTGAAGTTTGAAGATATAGGCATGGCATAAAAATACCGGATTCTCCTAAAAATATATTCTTGAAATTTTGTTTTTTAAAATGAAAAAATTTATTCTCAATTAAAACAAAGAAAACATTACTAAACTTTTTTGTTCGCAAATGACCTTATATTTTCTTTCTTTAACGATAAAATGTTAAGTACATAAATTCATTATAGAAGTACAACCCTAGAAAATCATATTACTCAGAAAAAAAACAACATACAAAATGAAAAAAAAGCGTAAAAACGAAGAAGTTCGCTTAATATTTTCTTTCACGTATCATTTCATTTTGAATTTTAAATCCTAACTCTGAAAACAAAAATTCAAAATATTGCATTTGGAGTTATACATCGCGATTTTTGTGTGATGTATAATGAAGAAAACAAGCATATACTCACAAATAGTATAGCAATAAGCAACGTAAAATAACTTACTTAAATTTCCAGAAAAGAGGAGCGTCAGCGCAAACGACATAGAATTCGTCATTGTAAACGTCAAACGTAGTGACGTCAAACCTTTGTATGGGAAAATCACAGTTTGCTTAAAATAGAAAAATATGGGTCCCAGAACATTCATCAAAGAACAAAGTGCATAGATTATTAGATTATTCAAAATAATATGAATGCCGGTTAAAACAAAGAAAGAATATAGTTGTTCCGGGATCTCGTTTATATATTCATATATATATATGGATTATGTATAACATGAATAGGGCGCACATGTCCGTTCAAATGAAACAATATAAAGACAATTGCGTTTGCAGAAAAAAAAAACTGGATTGAGTCATACAGAAAGGTAATCCAACAGCAACTATTTACATTTACATTTCACATGGTATTCTTATTAATATAGGATCCCCAACAAAAGCTTCAATTAACAAAGCGGATAATTAGAAGAGGTATGTGAGCATTTACTCTTGATAAATTGTGGGACTAATCTGTGCATTTTATTTAACACGTAAGGAATCAGCTATATGATTATCTGATAAAATAGTATGTCTTTTTATTAAGTGATGATTGGATATGCTGTTAACTTTTTATCGACCGACGGTACTTATAAGTACCACTCCATTTAAAACTACGTAGAATAACCATTTTTACGAATACTCTGACGATACTTAGCAGGAATATTTTTTAAATCCCCTCTTCCAAGATCTATGGCAGCACGGGTTCTATGATGAGTATTTTAGCGGGATTGGAGAATAGTTTTATAGCATAAATTGCGTTTTCGGCTGACTGCGTTTTCAGGGGATTGCGAAGATAGTCATTTTCGTTCCAAAAAAGTAATTAATGTCAAAAGGTAGGTGTCTTATCTCTTTTGTATGTGAATGAAGACCTTAAAAAAAGATTTGACTGTGTAATTTAAGTGAACAGTGTGTATAATTAATTTTACAGTTAAATATCTTTAATTAATTAATTAGCTCTAATTAAATTTCCCAAAGTTGAGTATTTTGTTTTTGTATATCCCTTAATTTTCAATGAAAAGATTAAAAAAAAATATTGCATTAAAAAATCTGTTGTAAATCATAATGCGGTCGATAAAGGGTTAATTAGAACAATATTTCTTCTCATACCTCTAAATCACCCACCGGGTTGAAGGGCTAATGCACGTTTAATCTATCGGGGCTCAGAGTCTTCCTGTTGGTACAGGTTGGTAGTTAATAGACAGGGCCTCTTTCTTTGAAAGTAGATCAAAATTAAGAGATATGTCGCCAGTAGCCTTCGTGTTGCTTTACAGTGTGACGAAAATTAAAATCAAATGGAATAAATCATCTATATCAGTTTGAAAAAGAAAATGATAAATGGTAATGATAATGTTTTGATTTGCTAATGTTAAAGTTGATTCTTTTGTCTAGTGAAAACATTTTATTTAATGTGATAATAATAAATAATTTCCAATTGTAAATAAACAGAAAATGCCATTTGTGAAAAAAAAAAGGATATTTTTTTTTAAATGGATTGAAATATCGTAGTCATTTCTAAGAAAAATAGAGTACTTGAGAGCATCAGGAAAACAGAGGATCAATATCACACGAAGTTCATAATTTTTGCTTTTAGACAATTGATCTTATAACTTGTAGACAATGTAGTTTTTCTAATATTTTTCGAAATTAATCTCATATTGGATTATTATTAGTATTTAATCATAATAAATATTTTGCAGTATCCTATTCCGGTATTTAAATTATAATTAGAGACTTTATTTATAATTTCCGAAGTTATAGTGGAATTAGGATCAGTTGCATTAGGATTGTATATATACAAGCACACGCATTTATACTAAAGAAAAAGTGCTGAAGTAAAACAGTTTTAAACAGTTCCTCTTAAAATTTAATTCACACATTTTATTATTTACTTATCAAAGATAATAACCAAGATAAAGGCAAAAGTATTTCTTAGTCATTTTTTACCAAAATAACCGTCTAAGATATATTCTTTCCTAGGTACTCAATGTGGCTTTTAAATTCTTACTAGTTCATTAGAACTCAAGTGATAAAAGCATTTTAAAATAAATTATTTTTAATTAATCATCAGCCTATTCGAATCTTTTGAGTCGGAATTTCAAATGCTAGCTTGATGCCAATCTGAATTTTCTTTAAAAATATGCATAAAGTTTAATTCCGTTAGCAACAACTGTCTTGGCACATTTTTCATCCTTTTCGTTTCTCACTTTGTTATAAATAACAATTTTCCAATATATGGGACCTAATACATTAACTATGATCTCTACTATCTATAAGACTACGAAATTAGTCCCTCTTGTTCACTGTTTTTGATTAATTACTTGCTCTTTTCAAATATATATTTCCTCTTTACAATTGTACATTCAACAATTCTATGTAAGTATGATGACCTAGTACCTGGGGTATCGTTTGGTTAGGTATTTGTGGATCGGAGTAACTATAGAGATAAAGGAATGTAAATGTGTGGAGAAATTAATTTTAACACATTTATCGTAGAAATATACGGTATATAGTGAATGGTTAGATTATTTATTTCCATGACCATTAGAAGAAGAGCGAAACCTTTTCATTTATTTCTGTAGTAAACGTATATACATATAGTATTTTTGTCTGTTGTTGTTGTATTGCATTACATACAAAATAATAGCACATTTCTGGCATTAATTAAATTTCAATTAATAAAGGATGATTGAGACTGATGAAAAAATGTATCTCTTATAATTTAGTGTTAGATTAGAACTTTGAATATGTGTATCTAATTTTAATGCTTCCTTTTTTTTTCTTTCTTTCTTCTCCTTCCTTCCTGATTTCATTTTGAGATCAGCTATGTATTTTTAACAATATACAGTATATTGTGCCATTAATAAATTAAGAATCACTTAAGAAATCAAGATTTTTTTTCATTTTACATTATATTTATTTAGTATTGAATTAAAATCCTCTTTCATTTGAGATTGAAAGCCTCTTTTACGAGGCAAATAATTTATGGGGTTTTGAAATGACTTAATTCACAATATTCGTGAAATGGTCAATTTAAAGTGAAAATACCTAACTTTTTTTATGTAATATGTTGTTTGAATGTATTTTCATCGCATAAAATAATACTGAACACTTAGACATAAAAATTTATTTACAAATATTTTCTTCGCAATTAATCTATAGAGTATTTTTAATTAAATCAATCTGAATGCATTGCCATCCTTACCATCTTACATAATGAAGTATCCGAAATGCAAGTGATGCATATGTCACTGGTGAAATCAAGTTGGATCCTTGCAGGTCATTACGCAAAACATTTCGATAGAACTGCAATAGACTAATTGAAACCCAGGGTTTTTTATTTATTTTTTTATGTTATTTGTTTACTAGGCTTATGTGGTTAGTTAAAACGGAACTTTTAAAATGCTTGGGAGTCAGTATGTGAGGGGAAGGGTCCAATTGTATTTCTCAAGCAAAATTAATTGTCTTAATAATATTTATAGAATCAAAACAAAACCCAATTGGTTGCATCTGTATTAAAACTGAGCAACTTATTGCCTCTGAATCAGAAAATATTTTAAGGTATCCGACTACGTTCGGAACCGTGATTTCAAAAAAGTGCATAAATGGATAATTTTCATGATATACAGTGTCATTTAGATTAGAATACATGCAAAAATTATTTTAAGGACATTTTGACAAAAAAAATATTTAAATACAATATTTCGGCAAAAAATTAGCTTAGAATAACTTTTTTTAAAAATGTTTTCCTTTTGTGAAAAATGCTTCTATTATAACAATATTTTGCCTGTATATATCTCACACCATTGTACAGAGGCTCAACTATGGTTTTTGAAAAAGTCACATTATTTTCAGAGTTACAACCAATTGAAATATTTATCGACGTTTTGTTCTTAAAATTTCTCCCATCTGTTGTCGTAAAACATGGATAAACCCACTTCTAAGTTATATATTTCAAAAATCCTAGTTGAGCCTCTGTGTGGAGGTCTGCGCTATATACAGGCAAAATATTATTATAATAGAAGCATTTTTAAGAAAAGGAGAATGTTTTGAAAGTGGGTCATTCTACGTTCATTTTTGTCAAAATATTGTACTTAAATTATTTTTTATTGTAATACTATTCTTAAAACAATTTTATATACGTCTTCTTATCTAAGTGACACTAAATATCATAAATATTATCCATTTATACGCTTTTGCAAAATCATGGTTCCGAATGTAGTCGGATACCTTAAAGCAATTTATTTCGTTTGGCTTCCAGCAGCATTTAGTTTTTAAAAATGTATTTGTTTAACGCGAAATTTAATTTTGTCCCTTTTTAATTACATTTTATTTTTATAATTCTTAAAAATTTCTTGGGAGATTAGATCTCTATGATCGGTTATTACTTTAAACCTAATGGAATCAAAATAATGAAAAAGCAGGACTTAAAATATTCTTTCAAAAAACTGTTAAGTGAAAAGAAGAAACAAAAGAAATCCTCTAAGAAAACAAAGCTGTGATTTTGTTTTTCTTCTTTTCAAACAACAGGTGGAGGGTGCTGGGTCAGAGTCGTCTTTACAGAAAAAAAGTTTCAATCTTTCTTTAAAATGTATTTAGATACTTCACAATGGAATAAAATGATAAATGAAAGAAAAAATGTATTTAAAATTTGCAATTCAAAAGGAAAAGTCACGCATAAAAAGAAAATAGAAGTGAAAAATAAAATAAAGAATTCCTGCAATTTTTGTTAGAATATATTCTTTGGATTGTTAATTATTATTTGAGAGTAAAAAACGTAACAAAAACATTTTTAAAAGAATATTTGAAATCAAAATAAGAAAGAAAATTTTAAATAACCAGGAATGTATGACTTTTTTTTGTTTTTAACACACCGAGATGTATTTTTTAAAAAAAAAGCAATCTGGAATTTTGATACTTTTATCTCATATTTATACTGTGGGCATCAATGTTTAAAAGTAAAAAAAATAAAATAATAAAATAAATAAGAAATATATATTCTATAAATAACAATGGATTGTTAAATCAGAGTTTTAATTGAAATTGTGTTAATATTAAGAAAATAAAAATAATAAATCTTTAATTAGATCCAACTAAACTTTACAAAAAATAATGAATACTCTTTGCCATGCTGTTTCTTTAAAAATAAATTATCACTCAACCAAACTAAAGAAAAAGGCAAGCTAAAAAAGAAGAAAAAGGAATAATAGAATTTAGAGAGACATATATTAAGTAAAATTCCATTTTAATTAATTGATAAAATAAAACATTCTAAATTATTGAAATGAATTTGGAAGTGAGATAAGACACACACACACAATAGAAGTGAAGATATAATACCTTAATCTTATGTAACTTATATAATTGAGAGATCGAAAACCCAAATACAGAAGATAAGTTTACTGCCTTTGTTTCTTAAATTATTAAAACTAAACATATTAATACACAAGAGACAGATAATTTTGAAAATAAACAACTATTTAGTATTGGTTATACAGCCTTCCGCTTTTTATAAATCTACCTTTGAACAATTACAACAAATTAGCATGTTGTTTTCTTATTAAGAAGTGGGAATATTTAAAATGAAGAAAGAACAAATAGACACGCGAGTGACTGACGCTTGAGGATTTTGTCATACCACATGGGTTTCAGAAAGTAGTTAAGAAGAAACCCCTTGCTTGGCATTGAACCAATCAATTCATTCGGAGGGTTTATTTCTCTGTGTTGAAATATCAATTAATCATTCTGTAAAATTTAATGCCCATACAAAAGAACAGTTCGAGAAAAATATTTTTATATAACACCTGTAGCACACACATCCAAAACTTACATAATATTACAGTAACTAAGTTATAACATTACATTCTGCTAAGACAAAAACATATGAACTGACCGAAAAAAGTGTTCGCGTTTCTCACCAGATGATGTGTTCAATGAAACTACGTCATTAATGACGTCGAGGAGAAAAATTACTACCTTTCTGTCCAAGCAGCTGTACTTCCCGATTCTTTCCCCAGCACATGAATGGAAAACGTTGCAAAAATAAATTCAATAATTTGAACAGTTTTAATCTAAATTTCGGAAACGGACTGATAATTATTTAAAGAACACATCAACTGTTACAGGATACATACCTTTTAACAGTAAAATATGTATCACAATCAAGTCAATATCACAGTAGCTGATTTTTGGTTGGAGACAAAACTGAACTGTTATATTTAGAACAAACAATTACCGGTATCTTATTCCCAAAATATTCATGTACAGCAGATTCGCTCTCATATAAATATCAACCGAAAATAATTGGAAGATAAATTGGACAGGAAGACGGTGCTATAGTCCTACTCCCTCTTATTCTGCCTTTACTTATTTCAAACTATATTCTATGAAAGAGTCCCAGAATAGGGTACAATAGTCGAAACCGCTCATATATTTCTTGTATGCTAGAAGTACTCAAGGCTCCCTTCTGACTTGTTTGTGATAGAGACTTTCAAACAGCATTCTTTCGGAGTGCCATTGATAATTTTTATCAAGAGCTTCTCGTTCTGTGACTAGTTTTTAGAAACCATTCTATATGATTACTTTAATCATCCAGAAATTGTGGATAGTATTTTTGGTTGTTTGAGCTTTTTTAGACACATTTTTTTAATTCTGATTCCTTTCTTGCAATGGTGTTTCTTAGATTTACGCATTCTTTGGATTTTGCCTGATATTTGTCACATATCGTGCTATTAGCAATACAAACATAAGCAAAATATGTACTAAAAGTAATAAAAATTAGTTTAAATTAAACCAGGAAGGTAACATAACCAGTTTCTGGTTTTGGAACTTCGAGAGAAAGCTTCGGAGGTCATTATACAATCAAACTCACAAACACTGAGAACAATTCTATGAAACCCTTGTCAAATAAATACAAATTCAAAAAAGTATCCTTGTATAAGACATTTGGATTTAAAAGTTATTGTTTGTAGGTAAAAATAAGAATACGGTTTTAAAGACAAAAATGGGTCTTCCCCAAAGCACAGAAAAATCAAAAATGTAAGGTGAAGATTTGAAAATTTTCAGACAAATTCCCCGGCATTGGGCAATTTGGTGCGACAACATTTCTAGTATAGGATACATGATCGGAAATGATGCGTAGAAACAAAATCAAAAATAAAATGAGGCATAAGTAAACATTGTATACTTGCAACATCGTCACACAGTAATTTATTGCAGCTACGCTTACAATAAATACAAAAAAATACGACTACTAACAGAAATTTAAGTTTGATTAGATGTCGATGGCAGGAATGACTAGCAGTTTTTGAATACCATGTAGCTCATGCAGGCGCACAGCTCGAATCAATAAAATGACAAATGTCTCAATAGTAAACTAGATTCTGATAATTTTGCGCTTTAAGTGAACCCCGTCTTCGAAGATCTTTCATCATGTCAGAATAGTTTGCAATCTCTTGCACTGTTGCCAGTTTTCCTCCTCTTTATGTCTTCTATCAAATCTCTAATTTTGTCCATCGGATTTAGTACCCTTTACTTTTGCACTCGAGCAGTATCCACACAAGCCTAGTGGTCGAGGTCACGGATTCGTGGCTGGCGTGTATGAGTTCAAACCCGTAGACCAGAAGACTTGCAGTGCAGAGGGAGTCATTATACGTTTAACGGCCTCCCGATTATGTCGAAATTATCGGAGAGGGTGCCAGCTCAGGTGTCGTTTGCGTCATTTGACCATGATTCAAAATTATTAGGTCAGTCACCAATAGCCCTTGTGCAGCTTTACAGTTTTATAACTCTCACTCTCACTTATACTCGAGCACCCCACATATTATGCTGCAAATTTGAGTGGGTGAAAAGCAACCGATGACTACAATTAATTAAAAACAAATGTATTAGTAAAGAAGGATGAATAAATAACTATATAGAAAACAAATCGACGTTTATACACGAACAACTAAAAAAAATATATTTATCGTAATTATTTATAATAATGGAAATACCTACTTTTATTGTAAGTAATCTTTACACCACTCCAAAAATGACTTAGAACAGTTCCATTACTTCATCTTATCGCAGACAACGCAGAAGCAGATTTTGAGCTCATTTGACTAACTTCTGAACTCAAGAGATCACTTATATAGCCTCACAGAAATTTCCAGATGGGTCGATTGCCGTAACTTCTCGAAGGTTCCTTCCCAATATTTTTTTTTCTCAAATTTTTTGCCAAGGGCAATAAAGTCACAAATCTGATAATTATTCTCTCATCTAATAGGTTTTGCTTAATGCTGCTAGCACTTGTTTCTGTAAAACTCTCTTTCAAGTGTATAGTTGCAAGGAACACACACACAACATACTTCGTGTGTTTCACTATATAGATATATATATAGAGAAATATTTAATCATCAGTTACACAGACGTATTAGAATGCGAATTTATCACAATTTTGTTTCGTTTCAGAATTCAAGAAATTAATCAAATGGAATTTCTTGCTTATGGGAATAAAATATTAAAAATTAGAAAATAGCTACATGTTTAAGTAACAACTTTATTTTAAAAAAAAAGAAAATATTAAAAATATTTTTGTGAAAATTCTGATCTAGNATATATATATATATATATATATATATATATATATATATATATATAGTATAATAAAGTAAAATAAGATACCAAGTGAAAAGTTGTATAGCCACAATGCCAAAGAAGAAAGAAATTAGAGTTCGAGAGACATAACAAATGTATATTCGAAAAGAGTATTTTAATTAAAATGGAGATGTCAGCGATATAGGGTTAAGCAATGATTTATGTACTACCTTCCCCGTACAGCAGAAATTTTCGACATAATAGAAAAACAGAGCCATGTTGAAAAGTTAAGCCTAATCCTAAATGAAATTATTAATCTAATGAAATTATTAAAAGAGAACAATAATGTGTCTCTCATAGAGAGGAATAATAAGAAAAAATTCTATAAAAAAATTAGGATATAAAAATTTAATGTATTAATGAAACCCAAGACATGCATCTTATACCAAAGTCCCGCGTGAACTGATGGAAAAATGGACGTGTTAACACAAGAAGAAAAAAACAGTGGTGTTATCTAGATACTTATTTTGCAATTAAACTAAGCACAAAAGATATTTTAAAATTAAACTAATCAAAAAATATTATAAATAAATTAATAATCTATACTAAAAAATAAAGTTGATATAACATAGAAATACATTTAAAAATAAATTTACTTGCATAATTGTGTTCCAGATAAACATTGCAATAAATTTTATATATATATATATATATATATATATATATATATATATATATATATATATATATATATATATAGTTCTTAATTACACTAACTAGCACATCTATCTTGCATAAAGTGTATTTTGCATTTAATTTTTTAAAAAAATGCTTTTATTCGAATTCTTTGTTAAAATTTAAATCTATGTGAGCTCTTCAGCAAATTTTAAAAATGAAAAGTAAAATATTTCTTAAACAATGATGAATTCGAATAGTAATAAAATTTCTTAGATTTACATAAATTCTGTACGTTGCATAATACCTTGTCTGATTCAAATTGAGGCTCAGTTTAAATTAATTTTTGTTTAATAAGTCTTGATGTATCAATAGAACTTCACAGTAGACTACCAAGAAATATATTTTAATTTAAAATTCACAATCAGACAAATAAAAGGATAGTTGAGCTTTTCTCCAGAGTAATAACAACTGCAGTAAAACCAGTTTTACACTGTTAGTAAACTACCTAAGCGGCAAAAGTCTTATGATGAGAAAATAGAGGAATTTTCGTGGAATTGGCGATTTTAATAAGAGAGCAAAACCTTAGGCCTTTCGCCAATAAAAGATTGCATCTTGAGTAGCTGCAAGAAAATATTTAATCACTTTTTTTTACCCGTTTTGAAATCAAAAGAGACTGAGTATATAAGATAAAAATGTATTTATCACGAACGGTTAATTGCTTTGAAAGTCCATGAACCAGTTACTGTAGTTTCAAATTC
>BMAV01019854.1:95978-145393 GCA_019973955.1 Trichonephila inaurata madagascariensis
TAAGATGATAGAAATATTCCCGTAAGTGGAGATATGCATAATAGATCTTGGTCCTCATAGGCTGTTGCACCACTGAGTTCAGTTATGAATTTGAAGTAATATATGCATAAAAGGTGTCCCAGGATTATTGCTATCAGCTTATACCCATAATATGTTCAAAGATACAACCCATGTAATATCTTTGACCAATACATATTTCAGATGATCTGAGTTTTGAGTCTTTTTTTGTTCGTGCCATACTACTTTCCCATGACGTTTTCGCCCACAGGTGGCGATGCAAATCTGAATTTTTATGATGTTCGCTATCTACCCTTAACGTTTGCCCCTATAATCCTGGGATACCCTGTATAGTTTATAAACAATGTTATATTGAAAACATTGTTATGATTGTCAGATGTTACTCATATGATGAGTAACATCTGACATGTTATCGTGGTAAATACGCAATATTAACTTTTTTCCTGAAAAAAAATATGAATCATGAATGGTTGGAAATAATATTCTATCGAATGATTAGATATTTAATGAAAATTGTATTTAATTAACAAAAGGAGTAATGCAATATTTTATCAAAAATAATTATTTTTGTTCAATTTGGGTAAGAGCGGAGACAGTAGACTTATGATAACTAAAATATGACACCTATACTTGTGATTTCAAAGTATTTAAAAACCGTTGAAAACAGCGTCAATAAGAGTACCACTGTTAGCAGTTGAAACATTCTATAATTTGTGTTCATTTCGAGTTTGAGTTAATCATTCATAAAAGCTATGAGTGGCTCAGCTTTTGGAAAACTAAAGATAAAGTTAAAATCACCATCTCAAAATCAGGGGAAGTGAGCGATAATTTTTGTAAAAGAAAAGAACCACCTTCGTTACATGGTAAAAGTACAAAATGCAGGAAATCTTTAATTTTTTTTAACCGTTTGATTCGAAGAAATGTATACGACCACCGTCCATTTTCAAATAAGCATTCTGCCACACTTATGTCCCCCAATATTGTGACTAACGGATTTAGAGTCAAGCTCTTGAGTGCTTGATGACTACTAGAGTTGGACCCCCATGCGAGGGTAGCGAAAAGACACAGCCACGCACTCTCATTGGTCAAATCAAGTAGCGCGCATTTACGTCACATCCTGTTACACACATCCGTCCCTTTTCACGAAATCATTCCCAAAAAATATTCAGCAACAGAGATGAAAGATGTTACACATCAAAAAACTAATTGAGAGAACATCCACTTTTTCAGATTAAATATGTAAATAACAATCGCATTATTATTTACTTTGATTAAACTAAAATGTCTTTTTAAAGTATTATCTATATGTACTTTTCTTACATTTAATTGCATTTGCATTTATTTTCAATAACTAATCTCCTTTTTTTAAGATATTTATTGTACTTAGTTAATAAGAATAATGAAGGAAATTGAATAAATAATGAAATAACATCTATTATAATTCTTGCGGTATCAAAATATTAAATTTTTATGAACTCATATAACTAAGTACTCACACAATTACTTATGTTAACTGTTTTAATAATATTATCTTAATAATTACTATGATGTATTAATAATTGTCTTAACACGTTAAAATGCTACAATTATGAATAATATAAAGCAAAACTAGTTTTTGAACAGTTTTCGCTTTAGAAAAATGTAAAATATTGAAGACAATTTAACAAAAACTAGGGTGGCCTTTTAAACAAAATTAATTTCCCATCCATTATCTTCTTTCAACTTAGAATTCTCAAAAATACGGAAGTTTTATATCAATTAATAAAATAAGAATTCAAATAAAATGACTATATTAAGTTTTAAAAAAAGAAGTTTAAATCATGTTTATAGTATCTACTCCCCCTTTACATTTATTCCAGGATTTTGAAAAGGGATGAAAAAAAATATATTACCATAAAATTAAACGTATAACACGTGTTTTTAACACAAAAAAACAGAATTGAAATTTACGGGTGTTCATTATACACAGGGTGTGAAAATGAGAGCTTTGAAAATAACAAAAAGGGTTGAGTATAAGAAAAATTAGACCTATACATATATTTTTAAAGAAATGACTTACCATATGAATTTAAAGATTTGTAGCTCTAGAAGCTTATTTTTTTTTCTAAAGATTGGAGCAGATCACTTTAAAACATAACTGTATTGCCCACATACATTTCAAATTCTTTCGTATAAAAGGGGTGAGCGTTATACGGCAGCGTTTCTAAAACTGTGGGGCGCTGCCTCTAGGGAGGTGCGAGCATATTGAAAAGTCGAACACAAAAGATAATTTTTAAAAAAATGTATTTAATTACTGGAAGTAAGCAAACAAAATGCATTCTGACATAATAAAAAAATAAATACACATTTACACTGACATAATACACTTATAAATATATCAGTACTGTAAAATGTATTTTACAATTTATTTAACAATATGAAGTTAAGAAAAAGTTTTATAATTACCAGTGACCTCATAAGCTTGCCAAATTAACACATATCTTGATAATTTGTACAGTTTAAAATTAATTACTTTAAACTGCCCATTTAAAGTTACGCGATTCATTCCCCAATGCCACCGTTTCCACATAGGCACACGTAATGTGATGTATTGAAAGGAGGGGATGACAGAAAAGGAATAAATAAGAAAATTCTCTGAAATAAATAAACCCTTCGCAAACACTGTCTATGTCCTTTTATAGCATTCCAAATACCTTATGGATCCTTATGTGTAGCAGTGAACAGAAAAGATCGTACTTCGGAGAGACGTATATATACGTCCGGGGCAATAAAAACTTTGACTGAGCTAGACGTTTAGATACACTGGTGATACTTAAGAAGTTAAAGTCGTATTTTAGCTTTGCTTCAAACTATAGTAGCATTGAATTCAATGCATTGTTCTTGTATGGGAGGGGGGGCGGTCGATGATTGAATATTGGGTCGCCAACATTGAAAGTTTGAGAAGCACTGTTATACGGTGAATATACTTAAAAATTCAACAAGTTGAGATTAAAAGTATTGGTGTGCATTATACGCCGATTTTACAATATAAAAATTTAATTTCTTAACAATACTTTTTAAGGTATCCGACTACGTTCGGAACCAGGATTTTAAAAAAGCGCATAAATGTATAATTTTCGGGATATTTAGTGTCACTTAGATTAGAATACATGTAAAAAATTATTTTAAGGACATTTTGACAAAAAAAAAATTATTTAAATACAATATTTCGGCAAAAAATTAACTTAGAATTACCTCTTTTCCAAATGTTCTTTTGTAAAAAATGCTTCTATTATAATAATAGTTTGCCTGTATATAGCTCAGACATCTGTACAGAGGCTCAACTATGATTTTTGAAAAATTCACATTATTTTCAGAGTTACAGCCAATTGAAATAAATATCGGCGTTTTTTATCTTAAAATGTCTCCCCTCTGTTGTCGTAAAAAATGGATAAACCCACTTCTAAGTTATACATTTCAAAAATTCTAGTTGAGCCTCTGTACAGAAGTCTGAGCTATATACAAGCAAAATATTATTTTAATAGAAGCATTTTTCACAAAAGGAGAATATTTTGAAAATGGGTCATTCTATGTTCCCTTTTTGTCAAAATACTGTACTTAAATAATTTTTTATTGTAATAGTATTCTTAAAACAATTGTATATACATTTTCTAATCTAAGTGTCACTAAATATCATAAATATTATCCATTTATACGCTTTTGAAAAATCACGGTTCCGAACGTAGTCGGATACCTTAATGTACAGTACAGTATAAAATGTATTTTTTTTTCTGAAAAATTTATACATACATGAATTAAACAAAAATCTCGAATAAATTCCTAGGTTTTGATTCATTATATTCTATAAATTCTATTCGCACATTTATTCGTCTTAAAATTCATCTAGAGATTTAACTTATATTTAAATTATTGCATAATTTTCGCTTCTTACTCTTAGAACTATATGCATTTCTGTAAAACGGAGCGTGAAGCCCCTTAAGACACAACATTCGAAAGCGATTTTTCATTCGCAGCGTCATTTTAAAAGGACGATTAATTAACCTCTTACAATTTTGGGCTGACTGAAATTCAATATCAAGATAGATGGTCATGTCGTAATTTGATGAATGAGGCTTCGTGAAAAGATTCAACTTTAGAATTGGGTCACGATTTTTGGAGTCGTTGATGTGTCATTAACCATATACTCTGGTAGAATTATTTAAAATAACACAAAAGCATAATGGAACTATGTTAAATTTTCTTTCAATAAATTCAAGGTGAGAATACAAAGATATAAATTTCAGGGAAAAATGAATTAAAATGAAAGTGAGTTAAATTGTGCATTAGAGCAGAGTTTCTCAAACTGTAAGGGGAACTCTGTACAGAGGCTCAACTAGAATTTTTGAAGTGCATAACTTAAAAGTGGATTTATCCATGTTTTACGACAACAGAAGGGAGAAATTTTAAGAAAATACTCCGATAATTATTTCAAATGGTTGTAACTCTGAAAATAATATGAATTTTTCAAAAATCATATTTGAGCCTCTGTACCGAGGTCTGAGCTATATACAAGCAAAATATTAATACAATAGAAGCATTTTTTACTAAAGCAGAATATTTGGAAAAAAGATTATTCTAAGTTAGTTTTTTACCAAAATATTGTATTTAAATAATTTTTTTTGTCATAATGTACTTAAAACAATTTTATACATGTAGTCTAATCTAAATGATACTAAATATCATGAAAATTATACATTTATGCACTTTTTTAAAATAATGGCTCCGAACGTAGTCGGATACCTTAATGTGTGGTTTCGGTGTGAAACCAATGGACGTTGAAGGGTTAATGGATGAGTCCTGAAGCATTTATTAAAATCATTTTACTCGAATCTTAATTTATAATCAGTGCTAGAATAGTCCCATACAGAACTCAATCAAACGACACACCCTGCATTACCCAACAATCTATCTCACGCTGGAACGAAGTTCCATTAAGTGAATAGGTATTTGGAAGCAGCATCTAATTAATCACACATGAAGAACAGCCACGCGGGTCCAATTTTGAAGTCTTATGAGCTTACCAAGATCAAAGTTTATAAACATAAGGCTTAGTTCTTGAGATGTTCTGTCTGATTAAGTTCTAGAACTTGGAAATGACACCAGACCAAAATTCTCTCGCGGAGACATTAATATAACAGAATCTTGGGAAGACACTGGTATTGAGATAATGTTCCCGATTAAAGACGCTGTAGGGCGGATTTGAAATTAATTTGCCTCAGTATACTGAAGTGGCTAATTTATTCTAGCCAATATCAGTATACCCCTAATCAATCCTTACCACTTGGGTTCTTAGCGCTTAGCATAAACTCATTCAGAGGTGTTGTATGCTGAAGACATTTATATGGTAGTCGATTGAATGGTTGTTTATTACCGGAATACTTCGAAGCAGCACGAAGGCTTCTGGTAACGTATCTGGTAATCTTGAAACTTTCTAATGGTGTGATGTAAGCATAAACTCTCATTCAGAGGTGTATGCTGATAACATGTTTATGGTAGTCGATTGAATGGTTGTTTATTTCTGTCACCCTTCGAAGCATCGCGAGGACTAGTGGGGACGTATTTGATAATCTTTAACCACTTCCTAATGGCGATGATTGGACGTGAATCTAACCCATTCTTCAAACATCTACACCACCTCAAATTGAAGAGATAATTTTGGACAAATTTCCAAGACCTACAGTGTGAAAGGGCAGAATTTGGCTCTTTAGTGGCATTGGGCTCGAACCATGACTCAATAGATTCAAAACCAATTATACATTAATTGTTCCAATTATTGCCGTAAAAAACGTGCACCAGTGTATAACACACACCTATACTTTCAAGCTGATTTTTTGAAATTTTAGGTATATTTGCCGTATAACGCGCACCCTTGTTTAACGAAGAAATCTGAAATATTAGTATAGATTGCTCTTATGTTTTGAAGTAATTTATTCCAGGTATTTGAAATAGACTTTTTAAAAAATAGTATACTTCTAGAACTACAACTAATTTAGTTCATAAGACAAGTAAATTCTTTAAGGTATCCGACTGCGTTCGCGGAACCGTGATTTTAAAAAAGCGCATAAATAGATAATTTTTATGATATTTAGTGTCATTTAGATTAGAATACATGCATTAAACCGATTTAAGGACATTGTGACAAAAAATTATTTAAATACAATATTTCAGCAAAAAATTAGCATAGAATAACCATTTTCAAAAGGTTCTCTTTTTGTGAAAAATACTTTATTATAATAATATTTTGCTGTATAAAGCTCAGACTTCTGTACAGAGGCTCAACTATGATTTTTTAAAAATTCACATTATTTTTGGAGTCACAACCATTTGAAATAATTATCGGCGTTTTTTTCCTATAATTTCTCCCCTCTGTTGTCGTAAAACATGGATAAAAACACTTCTATGTTATATATTTCAAAAATTCTAGTTGAGCCTCTGTACAGAGGTCTGAGCTATATACAGGCAAAATATTGTTATAATAGATGCATTTTTCGCAAAAGGAGAATATTTTGAAAATGGGTCATTCTATGTTCATTTTTTGTCAAAATATTGTACTTAAATAATTTTTTATTGTAATACTATTTCTAAAACAATTTTATATACATTTTATAATTTTAGTGACACTAAATGTCATAAAAATTATCCATTTATACGCTTTTGCAAAGCACGGTTCCGAACGTAGTCAATACCCTAAAAAAACTGTATTTCGATGCATATAGAAGTAATTTTTTTTATACTGATCTCTTTTGTTATTTTTAAAGCTATCGTTTTTGTACCCGGCGTATAACATGCACCCTTAAGTTTTGATCTTATTTTTTGTCTTCAAAGTGCGCGTTATACGCAGGATTTTATGGTATGTATTAGTGGAAAATTTAAATTTTGTATTGATGATGTATTCTTCAATGATGTATATATTTAATATTTGGAATTAATAGCATTTAATATTCGGAATAAAAGTAATATAATAATGTGTGTTTCTTCATTTTCAAATTTTGTACAGTGCTAATCTGTGATATTTTACGAACCTATTAACATAATTTGTTGTTTTTTTACTAATAACTGCGAATTTTATAATATTTATATTTTATTTCAAGAGTGTTATACTCATTTTCAGAATTGTTACTTAAGCAAGACAAAATCTATTTTAATATGCACTTAATGACTTTGATAATATGGAATGATCACTACAAATACTATTCTTTTTTATTAATTTTAAATAGATTTTTTTTATAAATTACTGAGCAATTAATGTCTTAAAATTACGAATCCAAACCAATTTGAGAATAGCAGAGCAACTTCTTTTAAAATGCATCTTGGGATATTCTACATATTTTGCCATCTAATCAATACACAGGAAACTTTATTAAAAGTAATATCTTAGAATTTTACAATGAATTTAAATAATTTGGTTTTTATTTTTACGATAAATTGATACAGTACTAGTTGAAGATGCGGTACTAGAAAAACTAGGCGGTCCGTCTTCAATTGGCCACGTGAAGCTTTCTTTAAATTTTAAAAATATGTTCTTGAATAGACTTCTGGATCAAATTTTTTAACTTAATTCCGAGCCCTGTATATCATCATCACTAAAAATGTGAAAATATACCACACGTGTCTGGGCGAAGGAAGGTGAAGCTAAACTAAGTACTATGTCATTCTAAGTCCTGCGGGGTAATAGTTCTGTTGTTCAACACTTGCACACTCGTGTCTGTGGTTCATTGTCAACCAGAGACACTAGTCTGGCCGGATTGTGTGTTTTTATACGTGTTAGAGAGTGTTCAAAATGTTTAAGATGATTTTCGATCACACCGACTGAGAAGGGCGTTTTGTGTAATCCGTTTTTTGAACGCGAGAAATGTTAAAAGCTAGTTGAAACTTATTGAAAATTTGTAGAGATTTATTGGGAAAATTAAATGAGAGTGATGGGATGGTGAGACAGTGGGTTCTTCAATTCAGTGATGCTTGAATTGTCAGTGAAGAAACACTATGTGGGTGGTCTTCTGTTGCCAATGACGGTTTGGTTAGAAAAGTGAAATTTCGTAAAAACGAATGGTTCACAATAAGAACGCTTTGCAATGAGTCTGCACAAATTTGCAAACTGTCCATTGGTGGCATCTTTCTTTGAAAATCACGCTAAGAAAAGTGTCTGAACAATTATGGAAATTAGGTCGAAAAATAAATTTCATCATGCTCTTTCATGTAAAAGAATTTTTTTAAAAACAGATTGTTTATGCCAGTTTTTCCAAAATGGAACGTAGTTTCCAGATACGCTTTTTACTTAATAATGTCATGATTTCCATAACAAAGTTTATCTGAAGAAATTCCCCTTTCCAGCAATCTGAAGATTGAAATAGATGGTTGGTTTTAAGGAAAATATTTCAATTGTGTGTTGGAAATAATTATAATTCTAAAGCAATACTACACGTTCTACAATGACAATACAACTTCGTCACAATCAGAGTAAATAGCATGTTCCAAATGCCTGTATTCTTCTCATTGTTTTATATAGCGGAAAGCTTGAAATTATTTTGAGAAACGTAGGGTATTTTAATTGTTTTTAAAATAATACATTGGTATTTTTCTATTGCTGTCTATTGCCTGTAGATAAAGCATGTACTCTGAAGGAAATACCGTAAAATCCGGCATATAACGCGCACTTTGAACACAAACAATTCAAGGAACAAATAATTCAAGGTCATTCACCAGGCACTACAATTAATGTCATCATAATGAAAATAAATTATAAAAGTCCTTCCATAAATCATAGACTAAAGGCCATGATAATGTTTGTGCCTATATCAAACTACACTTCAGTATGAAGGAACGGGAACTGAATTTATTTAATGTAGTGGAATGGACACCAGATACAATCAAGCGAATCATTTTTTGATTTTCACATCACATTGAATAAACCATCTTTATTGTATAATACATATTATTTTGGAATAAAAAAAGTAAAATTTATAATGATTTTTCTTATACACGCATTTAAAACACCCTTCTCAACATTATATTAGCCTAATATTTATCTCAAAAAATTTAATACTCATTTTTAAAGTCTTTAATAGCTTAACTTAATTAACAGTTGCTTAATAAATATTTTATACATTAATGTGTCTATGTGTATATTTGTATTACAAATATTTTATTCTGGTTTCATTTCCTTTTTTCTTTTTATTTAAATTTTGCTTCATTATCTTCTATTCTAATGTTTAAGACAAGGTTTGAACAGTAGTAAGAAAAAAAAAAGATTTTCTATTTGTAATTTCATAAAATTCTATAATATAGAGACTACCATACTTTCATTATCGTAATACTTTCTAAAAACATATCCTCAAGCTATTTGTTTGAGTTTGATGAATATTACTTTTGTGGCACCTGAGTGCTATTGGCAATATACCTCATGTCTAAGCCACGATTACATGATATTTTTGGCACGCACCTAAAACCTCATTATCCTAATTTCAACGTCACACCTCATTAATACCTCGAGGTGTTGTTACATTTAATGTGCATGTACATGTAATTACTATTATTCAACCTGACGGGTATTTGGTGTTAATTACAAGTAGTAACCATGATCCGACTATAGCATCACTAACCACAAATACAGCTGATATTGTCACTTAGTTCAAGGTATCTGACTAAGTTCGGAACCGTGATTTTAAAAAGGCAAATTAATGGATAAGTTTCATGATATTTAGTGTCACTTAGATTAGAATACATATATAAAATTGTTTTAAGAGCATTTTAACAAAATAATTTATTTCAATACAGTATTTCGGCAAAAAAGTTAACTTAGAATAACCTTTTTTCAAAATGTTCTCCTTTTGTGGAAAATGCTTCTATTATAGAAGTATTTTACCTGTATATAGCTCAGACGTTTAAACTAAATGTTGCTGGAAGCTAAACGAAATAAATTGCTTTAAGGTATCCGACTACGTTCGGAACCGTGATTTTGCAAAAGCGTATAAATGGATAATGTTTATGAAATTTAGTGTCACTTAGATTAGAAAATGTATATAAAATTGTTTTAAGAATAGTATTACAATAAAAAATTATTTAAGTACAATATTTTGACAAAAAATGAACATAGAATGACCCATTTTCAAAACATTCTACTTTTGTGAAAAATGCTTCGATTATAATAATATTTTGCCTGTATATAGCTCCAACCTCCATAGAGAGGCTCAACTAGGAATTTTGAAATATATAACTTATAAGTGGGTTTATCCATTTTTTACGACAACAGAAGGGAGAAATTTTAAAAACAAAATGCCGATAATTATTTCAATCGGTTGTAACTCTGAAAACAATGTGAGTTTTTCAAAAATCATAGTTGAGCCTCTGTACAGAGGTCTGAGCTATATACAGGCAAAATATTATTATAATAGAAGCATTTTCCACAAAAGGAGAACATTTTGAAAAAAGGTTATTCTAAGTTAATTTTTTTGCCGAAATATTGCATTTAAATCATTTTTTTTTGTCAAAATGTCCTCAAAACAATTTTATACATGTATTCTAATCTAAGTGACACTAAATATCATGAAATGTATCCATTTATGCGTTTTTTTAAAATCACGGTTTCGAACGTAGTTGGATACCGTAAATAAATATAATATTCTTCCACAACATAATTTTTCATTTCGAATATATATTGGGTGAAAATAATTTTACTCCAAAAGTTCAAAAATTATGATGAATCATTATTATTATATGGTAATAATTACATGTAGATTTTATGGAGTGTGTGATATAGAAATGACCTACTCAAACATCTCATAAAAGATTATGTTTTTCTTTTTTGTTCTAGTACAGAAAATCAATCAAGTTACTCAGAGAATGTCTAGCTATGTGGATAATATAATGTTTTGATTAGATTTCTTTAAGGAAAGCTGAAATAATATATATGCAGCAGCGTTTCTCAAACTGTGGGGTACGTCCGCCTAGAAGGGAGTGAAAATCCTACCAGAGGGAGGGGTGAGGATATCGAAATGTCAAAAATAATTGATTTCACAAAATTATTAATTAACTAAAAGGAATCAAAACAAAATACATTCTGAGATAATATAAAATACACATTTACATTGATAGAATATACTTATAAATGTATCTACTGTGCCATGTACTTGTTCATTAATTCTCCAATACTAAGTTAAGAAAAAGTTTAAAAGTTACTAGTGACCCCATGGGCTTGTCATGCACAAAATTATATGAAACATTTAATATTTGTCTTGATAATTTGAACGGTTTATAATTGAAGACGTATTGTAGCTTTAACGTGAAAGTATTATAGAATTCAATATATTATTAATGCATGGAGGTGGCGTGATGAAATTTATGACTGAAAATTGGTTCGCAAATATTGAAAGTTTGATAAGCACTGAGGTTGAGGTATAGACTAAAAGGATTTCCGGTTTCCTAATTTAAAATTTCTTTTACCAGAGCATGCAAAAATAAATAAAGAACAATATATATATATATATATATATTCATGCATTCATCGCATAATTTGGAAATATTTATACATGATTTATTTTTGTTCTGTTTAAGCATATTTCAACTAAATTAGAAACAGTGGGGGTACACATAGACATCTCTTCTGGGGTAAAGGATAACATCCTTAAAGCAAGTAGACAAAAGCACCAAGGGGTAATTTCTATGCAAAAAATTAAAAATCTGTTGGTGTTTATGGTTGAATCTAATCACCCTCCCCCTTATGTACGCTCCTGATTGGAAGGAAAACATTGACGAATCTAAAGTGCACCTAATACAAAAATTATATATATTCCTTGTTTTCCATTTATTTTACGCATTATTTTCCTTTTTAAGTACGATTTTTAACTCTCATTTTGAACTTATTTGCTTTATTTTATTGTTTTCTTTGGTAAAATTACTTAAATTCCTTTGATTTAGAGAAAAATCCCAGAATAGTAGACTAATTCTTCCCATTAAAAGAATTACTCCAACTATCCAAATCCTTTGTATCGGAGGGTTTATTTGTTTTCTTATTTTCAACAGGAAGTTTGAAAGTAGTTTTATAAGGAGTCTGCTCACTATAATGAGCACAGTTTCAGTAGTTTAAATTTACTAACCATTAAAGTAGAGTTTCCGGGTAAGGGTTTAAAGAATCAATAGTGATTTCTGCAGGAAAAAAGTACGTACTTAAAATTAAATGTTTATTTCAATGATTTAATTTTTTACTACCGTCGCACTTGTGTACAGTAGTATTGACAACGGACTTCATAATTTTTAGCCTCGATCAAGTAACGATGACGAAATCTGAGCTTGATAAATTACTAACTAAAACATTTTAGATATTTTACTGACCTCATTATACAGGAAAAGATTCCAAAGAGGATGAGGTGTTCACTGCCACCTTATATCAAAACATCGGGTACAGAACCATATAGTATATTGGGTATAGGGCAGTGTTTCTCAAACTGTGGGGCGCTCCCCCTTACGGGTGTGATAACCCTACAAGGGGGGGGGCGAGTATATCGAAAAGTCGAAAACAAAAGAATAAAAAAAAACTAATTTATTGAAAGGAAGCAAAACACAAAATACATTCCGACATAATAAAAAATAAAATACACATTTACACCGATATAATACACTTATAAAATCAGTACTGCGCAATGTATTTCATAATGAATTTAACAGTACTAGGTTAAGAACAAATTTAATAATTACCAGTGACCCTATGAGCATGTCATTAAATAATAAATAAAATTTAATATTTGTCTTGATAGTTTGTAATTTTAAATTAAATTACAAATTACCAAGACAAGTATAATAATAATTTATAATTAAAATCAATATGTAAATTTTACGTAAAATTATATTATTGAATTCGAATACATTGTTATTGTATGGAGGGGGGCGCGATGAAAATTATGATTGAAAATTGGGTCGCAAGTATAAAAAGTTTGAGAAGCAATGGTATAGGGCCATATGGTACATTGTGTTCTGCTCATCGGGCGATGCATGAGTTAATATTTAAGCAAGATCTTCTCAACGTTGTCTTTAAATAATAATCAACCATACTGGGGCTGCAGACAGAAGCACCATTTGTGAGTTAGGACAATATTGTGCAATTCGATTATCCATGTCTGGTATACAGTATACCACTGTTCTCAAGTGCCTATGGTTTTTAGACAATTGTATGAGCATCAATTATTGTCTTGCGGATGCTCAATTATTGCAAACGTGAAAGGCAAGAGGGACTTCGATTGTTCTGTAGCAGACCATATTTGTTGTGAAATTGTTCCTGATGTTGTAGAGTAATCCGTCATTGTCATGAAAACAATATGCCTTTCATCATGTGTAGTAGTGTAACGAGGTTGGTGCTATAGCTGCCATCAGTCAGTTGTTCTGTACAGCATCTATTGATATTATATCCGTATCGCAGTTGCTTAAGTCCAGCAGGATCACGTATTTCTCTGAAAGGTGATCTATCTCCCTATGGGCAGCATTTTTTTCTCGTCCGAACTCAAAAAAGCAGCTTCATTGGCTTAAAGCGTCTCTCATTCTATTATCATTTTATAAAGTACTCATGATTTACGTCTGCGCTTAAATTCTAATCATTGGCATATCCATTACAATACGTATACGGTGTGTCTTTTGTGTAGTTTGGCAGCTCACTTTATAGTGTTACTAGCAGTGTGTATTTTTCTAACATGATTTAACATATATATGCATGCTTCAAATAAAAAAGTGAAATATTATTTGAATATTTTACTGACAAAAGTGCCGAACATTATTCTTATAATGATTCCCGTACTCTAAGGATCGCAAACTATAAAGAAATACTTATTATGTACTCATGCAAATATTATATTTTTTAATTTTATTTCATTGTCAATCATTTTACAGCTTTCTAAATTATTTTTTCAATAAAACATTTACATAATAATCAAAACATAAAGAAAAGAAAATTAAATTAAGTGAATGGAATCATAAAAGAAGGAAGCATAGAAAATATGGAAAAAAAAAACTCTTTAAATGCTACTAAACGTACTTCCAATATTTCAGAAAGGCTACTCTGTAACTTTTGTCTGAAATTTCAAAATCTAATATTATACCAGAAATTTTGTAAGACAATTTTTAAAAAGAAATATGATGCGACTTTAAGAATGGTAGGCTTTTTACAAAGACTTCTTCGATTTAATGCTTTGATAGATTTATAAAGACTAAATACAAGTTCAATATCTTTTCATTTCATATAAAAATAAAGAAAAGGATGTGATAATAAGTTTATATAAGGACATTTTAATTTTTTTTTTTTTTTTTTTTTTTTTTTTTAAAAAGAAGAGTATTAACGTGACAAATACTTTCTAAATGAGAAAATAAATGATAGAAAAAGGCATACTAGTTTTATAATTTATTCTTCTTCCGTAAATTGATCGTGGGATGTGCATAATATGTAAACTTTAACAATAATATTTAAAATAAAAATGTATTTAGATAATACTTATTCAACCTGTTAATGCTTATTTTTTTCTTTTTCTCCAAATTTCTTTTAATATATGTTTAAATTAAAAGTTCCTTCTATGTGTGTGTGTGTTGGTAGAATATTTTTAGGTACATAAAAGAGTCTAATATATGATTCTTAAAGATTATATTATATATTTTTTTAAATACATTTTTATACGTATCTTTATTTCTATACAAATAATGAAAATAAAATTATCTTAATATGTCTGAATAAACTTCTTTTTTACTAACAGATACATTGGATTTATAAAACATTAATCTAACTAGAAGCTGATTTCTCATAGTACTATGAGAATATAAAATACAAAAAATATATAAAATATCAATTAGTATTTATGCATACACATTTATTCAATGTGTGTGACGTACTTTCGCAAAAAAATAATTTCTTAACTATTTTAATAAACAACGGAAAAATAACGCCTGGGACTTATGTAAACAATATATATAAACAACGCAAAAATCCACATGATATTCATTACATGTAGAGCATATACTAAATGATAATCATTTCACGCAAATTACCATTCTTTGTCTCTGCGGTCCAATCGCTTATACCCAAGACTCAACTAAACGACACCCTAGACAGGCACTTCTCTTTCTTACCTCACATCGAATACTGGAACTCACAGACTTGTTTAGTAAATAGATATTTGGTGAGAGAACGTAGTTAATCATATCAAAGAACTGATGAGATTAACTTCGCGGATTTATGAGCTACTCAGGATCAAAGCATCAATATCTATTGCCCAGTTTTGAAGATATTTCCTGCATTATATATCACGTAACGGGACATAAGTGGTTTGAAAGGCAGAAAATATCAGAAAAATTGATGCAAGATTTTAAAACAGAGATATAGCTTTGGAAAAAAGAATCGCACAATTTAGTGTTCATTGTGGAAAAAGATACACTGTTTATTATGATTCATTAAAAAATAATTAAGAAAATATTTTATGTTATAAGATTTATTAAGATTTAAGTTTTTAAGTCTTCTTAAATTATTTTAATCTTTATTATTCATGATTTGTTGTACAATAGTAAACACGTCGTATGCCGTATTTTACCTAAATGCGCTTGGAAGAGTTACAGAATCAGCTGATTTAAAAAAATAATGAATTAACTCGCAAAAGCTTATTTATTTTAAATTAGTCCGGTTAATATTAATTTCTGTACAATCATCACATGCGTGTACTTTAATAAATGTTTAATCTATGCTGATATTCAAACTCTTTTTTTTTTATTTTGACAAATGTTAAATGTCACTTTATGTCATGTTAAATGACAAAAAAGTAAAACATAAATCACGTAAGTAAAAGAAAATATTTCTCATTCTTCAAAATTAAATAGTGCATTTTTTCCAACAATTATGGTAGTAATACAAATTTCAATTTTAATTCATTTAAGTCAAATAACTGCACAAGGTATCGTTGACAAATACTTTTGAAAATACTTAATAAACAAAGAAAGTCATGGATTTTCTTACTATTTAAATAGTTAAAGTTTTAATTCATATATTTATTTTTTTCTAAATTTAAAAATACCCTTCTTTTATAAAGTTTTCAATGATATTATACAATGAATAAATGATATAAGGGTATTACGACATGAGTTTTCTATTCCATCAAAAAAATCTCATTCTGTTTTAATATTCATATTTAAAATTAAAAACAAGAAAAATGGTGATCTCGACTTTTTTTCATTAAATTTTGATATTTTCAGAAACAAGTAAACACGATCTTTTAAAAGTATTATACAACGATACATTTCTGATTATTTTCAACTCTTATTTAAAATTATAGTTAAAATTTATAGTTATATATTTATGACAAGGATGCAATTCGTAATGTGACGTACTGCAACGGGAAATATCAGGGTAAAAATAAATATATTTACGCCTTATTCAACCACTAAGATATTAATTACTATGTTTCATACTTCTCTTTCTATTACCATTTTTGTCTCAGACTTCTTTCTCCTAAATGCTGTGCCCCTGAAAAGTTGAGACTTTCATAAATGGCTCCTTCCTGAAGAATTCAACCGGTCTTATACAGCTATAATATTCAGTAAAATACTTTTAAAAAATTATATAATTCCCAAAACAGATTAACCCTCAGAATTTTATATAAATCTGGAATTTCAAATATTATATTTCTTTCTTTTAATCATAGCAATGTACAAATGAAACTAGAAGTAATATATTTATTTACATCAATATAAAGTCATTTAATTCTGGTTACTGAAGACAAAAATACATTCGTAACCCCCTTTTATTTTATTTTACTATTCCTATGTTTGCTACACTCACATGTATTTTTCAATTATTCAAAAAGTGAAATTTACTAAATTTATACTCCTTTGAAAAAGAAATCTGTACCCATGCATATTCTAAAAAAATAATGCATTTTTTCCAAAAGCAAACTTCTGTATTTTCAGTAATTTGTTTTTCTTTAAGACCAGCAATGGAAACTCCTAATGATGATGGTTTTTGTAGTTCTTTTTCTTTCTGCTTCAAATGCAAAATAACACACAATAATCTAACTAGAATACAGTCGAAAAACATATTTGTTTTCGTTTCCTCAAAGAATATTTGTTTGTTTTCATTAGAAAATATGTTATATACTTTCTCTCTCTATCTCAAGTAGGCACTCTAAATACATTTCGCTCATAAGAATCTCTTTAAAATGATTCCCAATCATCAAGTAGATTTATCTGCTGGTTATACATGGAAAAAAAGCAGTTGGAAACTCTTAACCTGATTTACTCTGGGATTTACAAAAATCCAAGGAAAGCTTTCTTCATGCTCTTTTCTGAAATTACACTTTCGATTACTTCTATAAAACTTTTAAAGGAATCGGAGTCTAGTGTTATCTTCAAAGAAATCTTCAAGTTGTAGGAACATGCTTCATTACGCAAAATGATGCCTTGAATTGAATTGATTTTACCTGAAGCAATGCGTTCCAATGCTCTTAGAGATAGAACACGCTTGATTTGTTCTGAATGTAGATTGCCTGCTAGTTTTCTGAAAGGGAAACTCAATTGGTTGGAAACGATTCTCTTGCTAACAACTTACAACATTAAACAACTGAGTTTGCACACACTACAATTTCATGAGCTTCAACAATTCCCTGAAAGGAATGCATATTTTTAAACATCAGGGAATCTATAACACTGAATCATTTTATATAGAATTTGCATTCATTTTAACGAATGATGCTAGTTTTAATCAACTTTAAGTTGCAAATTTGTAAGAAACAGGAAATGTTTTGTATCAAATTTATTCATGCAGCTTTTTTTATAGGTAAGTACACTGAGAGAAAAAATTCTGAAATTAAATTTAGGGTTTGGGTTAAAATGTGTTGTGAATAATTTTAATAATGTTCTCTTTTATTCTTAAGAAACCATCAGTAATCTAGCTAAAATAGTACATTTAATTTTCCTTTTTGTTGATAATGGCTTGTTGTAATGTAACATATGATTTTATTTATTTATTTTTGTTTCGTCTTGTCATAATGCATTCCGTTTCAGTTTTGTTCAAGGAACTAATTTTTAAACCTCAAACTCGAAACATCAATAAAAAATTAGGTTTTTAAAAGTTTTTTTAGGATTGTATATTATGTCGTATATATTCAGAACCACAAAACAATAGTTTTATTATAATAAAACTGTACTAGGTTGTCAATAATTTAAAACTGTTGAAAATAAACAATTGAATTCTAATTTATTTAAAAATACGTAAGTATCGTATAATCTCACAAATGGTCTTGAAAAACCATTAAAATGTCGATGAATTTTCAGTCATTTTTCATTAGAATGTATGAAATAAAATTTATTACAATAAATTTAATCAGGGACTCTCTTTTGTTTCAAAATATTTTTCTAAAATTTCGTCAAAATATACATGCCAGGAAATACTTAAGGAACTGATTATCTAGGAAAATAGTATGATTACTGTTTTCTAGAATATGGGTGAAAAGAAAAAAATAATTGTATAAGTACAGAGATTTAAAAGAAAAAAACGGAAGCATAACTACAACGAAACTATCGCATAAATTCATAAAAAGTAAGAAAGTGTAAAGTAAAAGTAAGAAATCATTCAACAAGTATTGCTCTACACAAGTTTGATTCTCTTTTCATACAGCACCGAGTGATTATTTTTATTTCTGTAATTGTGCTTCGTCGAATTCATATTAAGATAATCGATGAAGTAAATGAAAACTGGGTAAAAACCTTTATGGATAACTGCAAAAATGTTTTAAAATCATGTGTAGAACTTGAAAATGGTGTCAGATGCTCTTAAAAATGTTGACATAAATTCCTTCTAGTTAAAAAAACTACTTTGAATGAGCAGTAATACATTTTGATCATTAAATTGACAATGTAACGAGTACTTGTTAGAGAATAATAAAAGAAAAGAAAATTTAAAATTTCTTACCTATTGACCACATAAAACACACCAAACCAATATTTTTTAAGCTATCACTGTCAAAAATGTGTTTAAAAAGTGAAAATTTATAAAAATTTTCTTTTAATACAGAAAACACTTTACATAAAAAAATATGAGAATCATTGAAATTCACTCCATTTTATAAAGTAGAAACTATCAATATTTCAAAACAATTTGCTCGATATGAATTTATAATTAGCATTATATTACTTGTGAATATTATCGGCAAAAAAGAGAAATGTATAAAAAGTAGATTTTTGTCCAATTAGTAATTAGTTTAAATATCGTAAATTTAAAATGTTTTCATCATGAAAATTTCATCGACGTTTAAAGTAAAATGTAATAAATAAAGTGTACAGAATTGATATGTAATGAAATAAAATTAGCCATAAACATAAGAAAAAATACTATAGTTTTCAATCGTAATTCAGTTTAATTTAGTTAATTGTTTCATTTGAAAGTGAAGCAAGGAAAAAAACCTCTTTATTATGTACATGTACGTGCACACATTTCGCATAATTTCCTCTTAAGAATTACTTCTTTAAATTTTAAGTAATGTTAGAAAAAATATGTTTGTAACTTTTGCTCATGTATACTGTGTTGCTTTTGTGTGTGATATTCATCGTTTTCCTTCTAACATTCAAATGATTTTTTTTATTTTGTTCAGTATAGACGGATTGATTTTTTTTCTTATAAAAAGTGTATATATAAAAAGATATATACAATTGGCCAGTTTTCATAAATAATTCTTTAAACTTATCTAGAATTATACCTAATTAAATCTAGTACATAGTTAAACATTCATTTTTCTGTTTCGCATGTAAAAACATTCCATTCAACGTAATGGGGAAATTTGAATTCAGAAATTCGTAAGGTAATTTATTGATTCTCTTTTGTAAAATATCGTTGATATATTCTTTGAACTTTAAATTAACAACAGTACATGCTAAGAATTTTTCCAGAAGTTTCCAAAAGAATTAATTTATTATTTAACTAGAATTTTAAGCATGGGTTAACTATGAGTATATTATTAGAGCATAAGAGCAGAGTAATGTGTGTGTGTGTGTTTTAAGTTAAATTTCTACACTTCAAATAATATTCTAGGCTAGAATATTAGAGAAATCTTTGAAATGACAATTTCGCAATCTTCCTTTGATGATTAATTAAACACTTCTGAGGTGGTATTAAGTTCCATAGTTTATCTCTTGTAAATAGAATTTAAGTATTATTGAGGTTTAATTTTTAAAATATTAAGAACTATTTTATTTGCTATTTNNNAAATTGTAAGTCTAAAAAGCTGAAATATTATACAAAAACTAAATATTCCTTCAGAAATCTATGAATGAAACACTTCTCTACAGATTACCTTGAGTGTCTTCAGAAAAATGATTTTCTAGGCGTGACTAATACGATTATAGAAAAGTTAAATTTTTCTTGGCAGAGAATTTTAATGGATGAAAAATACAAAGATATTATTATTCATTGAAAAATATGAAGTGATAGAAATTTGTCTTTTTACAAATGCTTTTAAATTGTACAAGTGAGTCTTTAAATGTCATGTGTACATAAATAGCATGGAGAATGAGAGGACAGATTGTCTTTCATACGTTAATTAAAAAGCTTATAATGCTTAAATTTCAACTTACCTTTACTATCAATATAACAGAAACACAAAAAAGAACAAATGAGCTATTTCATAACTTGTGTAAGACTATTTTTAGTATGTAAAACTTTCTACATTTTTGTAGAAATGGAAGTGCAGAAATTATGTATGTAATTTCATAGTATATTAATCATTTCCCCTTATTAGGGATAATGTTTCCGGTTAGTTATGATAACGCAGGTTAACGGCAATGAATATCGGTTGCGAACTATGTCCTCCCAAAATATACCAGAGTAGGTGTTTCTGCAATATTTATCACTAACGATTTTAAAAGTCTTCATACATCGCCTCAACAGATGTATATGAAAGAAATTGCGTGGTATTATGTCGAAAAAAGCAAAATTTTAAAAAATAGGGAGTGTTACAAAATTTAAATAGCTGCTTGTATTTTTTTTTTATCCTTTTAGAGCAGCTATACAAGGCTTTCAGAAACCACAAGATCGCTGCATTTCTCAAGACAGATGCGATTCCATGCTTCACAGGTTGAAGAAATCAATGCGGATCATACGTTTTTAAAAACTGTTGAGCCTATATTCTGCGTCAGATTTGTTGTTCGTGAAGTTTCCTTTTAAATGTTATCGTTGATAGGGAGCCTATAAGTACTAGCAAAGCTCTAAGATCTATTTGTCTCTACACTCTTCTTTAATTTCACTGACTAGTTCACATCCTGGAACTTTCAATCCAATGGAACTTTCAACATCTGCTTCCAAACATATTCATCCTTCGAAGAAACTATTATCCTTCTAATGCGATATGCACAATAAATTTCAATACCTCACTTTTTTTTAAAAAAAAAATGATTGTATTCCTTATAAAAAAATAAAAAGCTATAAGGACGGCCCCCTCGGGTGCCCTTCTACTTGATTTTCAGCGTGAGCTAGATCTGTAGGGATAAAGGAAGAACAAGGCCCTGCCAGGATCTTAAAATGACTTTATTAAGATCTTAACTTAAACCCCTTTAACAGATTAGATAATAATATGATATGTGAGAGAATCTACTGTGGCTTAACACACAATACATATAATACCGAAATAACGTAATCTGGACCACTATCAATAACTAACTCGCCTAAGCTCTATTCCAATGCGATCACAGATTCGAATATTTAAATAGTCACTCCTACCTTTATCGTCTCACGAAGTATCACTCTATTTAATCCTATTTGAAGTTGCGTTTCACTGGCGTGGAATGGTATGCACCTTGACCTAAGGGCTGTCTGTCACGGATAGTTTCTGTTGGCTATTCACGGACTATCCTAACATTCCCCAAATGACACACCGCTTACTCTAAACTTCTGATACTTAAAAGCTTCCTAATCTGCATCTTTCCTTCACGCTTTACTTCTTGGGTTGGTTGGAAAAGAGTTGCTATTCATTCTGGCCCCAAAAAGCCCAAAAGAACATGTTAATGAAAAGACACGTGAGCCCGTCACAAAGTACAAGTTAAATAAAATAGCAGCAGTCTGTTACATTTTAATTTCATATTGTGTATGCCTGTGGAAGTACGTTTAATTTAAGAATAAGTTTAATGAGATAACTGCACTCTACTATACTTTTATACATTTTTTTTTTATTTTATACATTTAAACGTTTATACATTTATTTAGAAGTGAGATTTTTAATTTAAATTATCATCACCACTTGTAACTTTTTTCAGACAACTTGCATCTAAATTTACTCTTGTAGATCTTCAAGCAAGAAAAGATTTGCTCACAAATGTATGTTGAATAAATATATGGAACGATTTTCCATGCATATTCTTTGTACATGGAAATGTTCAGGTAACAAAGTTTGGTAAAAGTCAATTAATGCCATAGCATAAAACAATTCCTTCCCACTGTGAACTGACTGAAGGTCATTAAATTCAAGCTGTACTTTCTCATGCGCTGTATCAATACCAGCAGTAATGAAATAATAGAACAATTTAAATTTAGGTTCATTTTTTTTTAATATCCTCAGATCTTGTGATCTCCTCCACCAATTTTCTAACAGTGAAAAGTATAGGACGAATCTTAGATCACGCACGGAAAAGAAATCTCAATTTAAAGTAGATTTTCTTATTGTCTTTGTTAGCCGCATGTGACATGTGGGTTGCTACGAGTATTTGCCCACCCCTGTGATATTTAGATAAAACCCCCATCGTTCACGGATGCGTTTACAGCTGCTCCTCCTAGACATCCTTGGGCTATTTCCTTCCTTCGAGAGTTTGTGAGAGTCGACATTCAGCATCATAGAAAAAAGCATCCAAAGACTTATACAAAGTAATTAAACCAAGAATAATATTTGCATGGTTTATAAAAAAAATAAAAAAAAAACCCTAATCGTACTTGTAAGTCATTAATGCTTGAAAGATTATCGTAAAATCCTGTTGATGTTTTCTATTTCCACCAAGTAAGATTTAAATATCGTGTGAAAGAACGAAATCGATTGCCCTTTTGTTTTTTAAAGATATTCATGTGATCCTCAACTATGTCATTGTAATTAGAGAATAAAAATATATCATACGCGTGACTAGCATAAGGTACTAAATTCAGCACATGAAAAAGCAGAACATACCACCCAAGGCAATGTCTTAGAAATAAAGGGAAATTTAATTAAATTTGAAATGTCAAGAAGAAATAAAAAGTGGCTGTAATGAATAAAATTTAAAAAATGTTTGAAGTGGTGCGAAGGATAAAATACATAATGCTTCTACACTGTTCGGACATTATAACAAAAATAGTTTGTTGTTCTCAGAAACAGTAGAATATTTGAGAAGTTAGCAAAGACTAAAAATGCTCACTTAAAAGTTACGAAGAAATGATGAACCGCACATTAACGGCAGTAGTGAAGAATTAAAAAGTTTTTAATACGGGATATATCCCTCATTGAGTCTCACTCAAATTCTAAATGTTATGGCATGCTGTTCAAAAAAAGGTTTAACAGGTAACTATTCCACTTCTCGTTTAGTGCACAGATTATGGAACTCATGTTTCTTAGAAAATATTTACCGACTGAAATATCAACTCAGCGAGGCCTTTTCAATGGCTTTTAAATCTGAAGAACCTGCAAGTCTAATACGTCGTTGAATTCACTCTCTGCTTTGTGATCACAATCTTCAAAAGTATCTATTCGATGATGTATTACAATGTCATAGTCCCAGTTTCAAACACATAAAGGCTGTGCGGCCGTTGATCATGATACTGTATTGATAATGGTTCATTCCAGGATATTTTACAGTCGATAAGCAGTATTATTCTCACACCAGATGTGGCCGCGGTAGCCGAGTGGTATAGGTACTGGATCATGGCTTGTCTTGTCACGAGTTCGAGCCCAGTACCACTAAAGACCCGCTGTGTAGGGCAGCGATGCACGTTAAATCTGTCGAGACCTGAAACGTCCTCCCGTTGGTGTGGTGTGGTAGTTAGGAGAGTTGGTGCCAGATCAGGTGTCATCCACGTCACTTGACCATGGTTCAAAATTACGTGGTCCGTCGCCAAAAGCCCTCGAGTAGCTGAACAGTGCGACGTTAATATTCAATGAATCAATCTCACACCAGATGACTTATAGTCTACAGTCAGACCTGTGTGACATTTAGCTCCTTAACGGTCACATAATTTTAAGAAAATGATCATAAGGGTGCCTCATTTTTTTATTCAAGAAAATTCTGTACAACTAAATGTACCTTCAAACATGTATTTATTTCTAATCTTTGGGTAAATTTTTATCTTGAAATACAAAAAAATAATTATTTTAAGAAAAGCCAACATTTAGGGGTAATATGACTGAATGTTGGTTTTCCGGCAAAGAAAAAAATTTAAGAAAACATGTGTTTTATAAACATTAAAGGAAAATTTTGTTACACTTACGCATGATGTAAAAATACATTAGTAATTTTTTCTTTGTGAGATAAATTTCAAAGCATGAGATAAAAATGCCATCATCACACATAACACTACAGATCCATCATCACTGCTCTCAGATTCACTAAGCGAACTTTCAAAAAAAAAATCAGCTGTTTCAAAATGACTCTCAGATAAATTTACACTCAAAGTAGAATCCGATTCACTTCCTGACTAATCCCGTAATGATCACACAATATTAATATATATATATATATATATATATATATATTATCACACGTAACGTAAACTACGTATATTCACGAAAAGCGGAACTAAATAACTGAGGTAAGATTACAAAAACATATCGTTCATATATATGTTTAACTGTACTAAGAACTATTGTATTAAGTACTAGTACTGAGAAACTACTTAGTTTAAGATAAAATAACTATCTCTAAACACGTTATTAATAATCTGGTATTGCTATGTGGTGAGAAATAAATATATTCCAGGCTTCAGAAATAGACAGTTTTAATCTGCTTAGTTCGTTATTTTTAAACACCCCAACCTGGAACTATTACGAACACGAGAAATAAAGGGGGAAATTTCACCCCGGGATTTTGACAGGAGCAAGTAAGAAGGTGTTAACTAATCTCATTGGAAAAGAGTACTGAGCTCCAATCTTGACCGGTCAAACTGCAGAAACAATGGCACTACTTCAAATGGATCCCATGGATCATGTATGACAAGTCTGAGGAACAACTGGACAATGAAGTTCTCTCACAACTCTCAGCACCATTTTTCGAGTGATTTGCTAACATATGGAAATAGGAAACTCATTTTTACCTTTCTGGCTGTGATAAGGTTGTCTCTTCTTCAGAGTAGTTCTATTCTGAAGGTATTAATTCGCTAATAAGGTTCCCCCATGACTCTTACTGTATATACTATTTCTTAGAAATTATTTCCAAAAAATTTAAAACATGATGTGAGTGATAACAAACTACCTGAGAGAGTTACATTTTGCCTTTTTTAAATTTTTTCAATGATAAATAAAATCATCAAACTAATGTCAGCTAGACATATCGAAGATTTCATATTTATCAATTAAGATATTTTATTTAAGTTTGATTTTGAACAATACCCGTTCTTAAGTATCAATAAAAACATGTCTTATCAGCCCTAGAACGTGATGAACGCATGTTAAAATGAAAAATTTGCATACTCACGTTCTGCTTTCTCTGTCCCGCCCCTAATCAAAATTCCACAGTTTGCTCATTTTATTTTTGTGTTTTCTGTTAGTATCATCCGTCTTCAGAAATCGTCTAATAGTATATATATATATATTATTATATTTTTATCATGAATAATAACTCTTTACTATTAAAGGTTATTTTTGCATTTTATTACATATATGTAAATAGAAACACACACATAATTTATTTTAGGGGATCTATGAAAATAATATTGCTACATTTGTAATAGAATTTATACTTAAAAACCGTCTAAAATTGCAAGAGTACAGGCTTGTGCAATTATATATTTCATTACTTTTATTAAATGAGTTGAATTCAGGGATCATTAGGTCAGTTTTAAATTTACTGCATTCAAACATATTCAAAATACAAAATAATACAATAAACCGCATTTCTATGCGTATAAAAGTTTACGAAATTTTTTTCTTTGATTGCAAATTATAGAAAGCTCAATATCTAAAAACATAGACAGGCAACATATATCATGTTCCGTAATATATTGTATTAACTTAAAATTTTTGTTTGAATCACATTCTTACACTCAAATATTTTTGAAAACGTTTTCAAAAAGAGAAATGTATGTTTTTTTTTTTTAAATCACATTGGTATATTTATTACAAAATACCAGATACATATTTCGTTGTACAAATATTAAAAAAAACACCTACTGATTGACTAAATTCCTATTTTATAAACAGTTTAATTCATTTTTTCGCTTTCAAATTTTCTAATTTTTATGATTATACGTAATATGCCATGTTGGAAAAAAATAATTCCGACTCTGAAAAATTAACAAAATATTAAGCTGAGTTTATATAATTCTTGCTTCCAAATATATTGCAAAAATATCGTCCTCGTTTATAAGTGGCTAACTTGGAACTTTGGACGTAATTCGTTGACAAAATAAGAACATGATAATAATCTCGTGATTTTATTTCTCTCAAATTATGAGTTCCGAGTTCTTACGTCAATAAGCACCCTCCGAGCTGAGTTACTGATGCATATTAAATCTCTTGTAGCTCAAAGTTGCCACGTTGAGATGATTTAGAATTTAAAACCGACACAGATTGTGTCTTATAAGTGAAAACGTATTTATGTGTGTGTGCTTTGGGGCATTTTTTTTTTGTTTCTTTTTTAAATACTTCCATTGTTATTTTTGTTATCAATCTCATCTAGTATCCAGTAAGGGGGCTACATTTGGAAAGTACGTTAATTGTATTTTATATTTGGGACCATTTTATATAAGTATTTTTTTTAAATAAAGGATATTCTCGGAGGGTGGGTTTGCAACTTAAAATCTCTTGAATGAGCTCGGGTCTCTTGAGTAAGTAAGCTCTTCCTAGTTAGTTGTCCTCCTAAGATGACAGCCCTTCAGGACAACAAAACATCATGATCAAACTAATGGCCATTTTTCATAATTATGAGTTCTATCACTAACAACTATTGTGTTGTTTCAAGTTGCGCTCCTGGTAAGCAATCAATAATACAAAGAACGATTGCGAAATGCTACGTACCGAAAATGATCTGCTTCTGATAATCTTTTTACCTATAAAATCACAAAACCCTGTAGTTTTGTCAGCCCCACCAAAGTATTCATTACACTTTGCTTCCCCTTCTAGAATGTTTTTTTAAATTTAACTCAGGTAGCTGTTATCTAAGAATGAAAGCTATAGAATGCAAATGTAGATATCAAACATTATCCACCGTGTACCTGTAACAAATACACACCCAAAAATTCCTTTCAATATTATTAATTACATAGATGCTTTTCGAAATCATGTGTGAAATTATCAGAACATTAATGAACTTAGTCCAATGAACTTAGTTTTAGGTAATTACTCAACAAAAGACATAAATAATAGAATATTTTTAGCTATTTTAAAAGCTATTTGCAATGTATATTTTTAATTATTCGTAAAAAAATCAAATAGTATTATTGTGAAAATAATTATTTTCTTTTTTGGAAAAATTTAGCTAAAGTAAAGATTAGATCTGTTACACTATAGGCCAAATAAAGAATACCAGGATATTCAAAGATAGTATGTAAATATTTGTCAAAAAAATAAATAAACCACATTATTTTGTTACGGTCCTGAACTTTTTCAAATATTCAAGCTAGAGCTTACATCTAAATGGCAATGGTTATTGACCCAAGGATAAAAATGAATTACGATGTCGGAAGTATCAAAAATTGGATATATGAACAAGTGAATAACATCCCAACATGTATCTAAAGAAAACTTTTTTTTTTGGTTATCAAATAGTACGTAAGGTCAAATCTTCTGAAGTCCAGTCGGTAAAGCTATAGGATTTGAAGTGTCAGCATACACCAAGTACCAAATCTTATAATATATGAAAAGGATATGTGATAAAAGTTTTGCTAGACGTGTTACAACCTTATTTAAAGAAAAGAATTGGAAACAGTGTAATCAATTCAGAGAATCAAAATGGTTTTATATAAAAGAGATTTTTTTTTTACTTTATAAAATAAAGGGTTTTGAGATGTAATATATTAAGAGGTTTTCTGGTTTTATAAAACCCTTTTTTGCAACAAATTTGAAAATTTATATAATTTACTAAAAATCCGTTATTATTTGTATTTTCTCAAAATAATTAATTACAGTTTTGAAAAACATTCATGGTTATTCAAAAGTTTTTTTTTTTTTAAAACAACTCAAAAATCCATTGAAAGACTTATTTTTTATCTAAAATGAAACTAAATGTTAGAAAAACTGTCCACTTTTAGATTTAGTGCTTATCATTCACAGTTTTAGCATAAAAATCTAAATTTATTAACATGAATACTTTTATTGTTGCACTTTATAAACGGACATGCAACGAAGATATTTCATTCTTGCAAGATATAACCTATAAATTCTAAATACCGTAAAATCCGGCGTATAGCGCGCACTTTTAACACAAAAAATAAGACTGAAATTCAAGGGTGCGCGTTATACGCCGGGTATGAAAATGAGAGCTCTAAGAATAAGAAAAAGAGATAAGTATAAAAAAACTTGACAATTGCGTATGTCAAAATATGTTTCTTTAAAAGAAATGACATTCCTAATAAACTTGAAAAGTAGTAATTCTAGAATTATATTATTTTTTTAAAATTTTTTTTTTTTTTTTTTTTTTTTTTGTGATAATACCTTGAATAAATGACTTCAAAACATGAGAGCATTGCAAACGTGCATATCAGAATTCCTTGTAAAATGTGGGTGAGCGTTATACGGCGAATATACCTAAAAATAAAAAAATGCTGCTTGAAAGTATAGGTGCGCTTTATACGCCGGATTTTACGGTAAGTATTTTCATACACTTATAGTGCAAACTCTTTTTATTATTCCAGTAAAGCTTTTAACGAAATAGTGCTCTAATAATCTTTTCAAGCAAGTCTTTGCAGTTCTAGTAATCATTTTATGAACAAAAAATATCTATAGTGCTTGTTTGTAAATACATATGTAGTACATATCATCAGCTCAATGTTTCAAATATTTTAGGACTTACAAAAAAAATGTGGCAACACTCTGAAATTTATTTAATTTTATCGTGAAAAAATACATATTTTTTGAACGAAATAATAAATTTTATTTTGTCGACTCATAGAAATAGAGAGTGCAACTAAGTGAAAAAAATAACTTGACTCAGTGGCTTGACAGCCCATGAGGACCAAGACCTACTGTGTGCAACTCAGTATACGCGACCTTCGGCCCTGAGGTGCATGATCAGATGTTCCTGTCAGGTGGTCAGTCTGACTTGAAATCTTCCAGTGTTAAGTTCCCAAGCAAGCTTGGTACGCATTTGTCGACCCACTGAATCGTCTCCTTTTAGTAGGTGGGGTTTCCTGCCATATATGGTTTCCTGTACATGGCTTCGAACTGTTACATCTATGAAAAAAAAGTATTTAATTCGTATAAGGCAGTGCTTCTCAAACTTTCAAAACTTGCGACCCAATAATCAATCATAATTTCCATCGCGCCTCCCTCCATACAATAACGATCTATTGAATTCTATAGTACTGTACCTTGACACGCTACAGCTCCAATACCACTTTAAACTTTTGAGTGCCACCGGCGTATATAAACGCCTTGCTCAGCCAAAGCGTTAATTGCCCCGGACGTAAATATACGTCTTTCCGCGAAGTATAATCTTTTCTGTGCACTGCTATCCATAAAATTATTCTTTAGGCTTTGGAATGCAATAAAAGGACCGTGACAATGTTTGTGAAAGATTTACTTTGTTAAGAGAATTTGTTTATTTATTCCTTTTCTACCTCCCCCTCCCCCAATGCATCACATACATGCACCTACGTGGAAAACGGAGGCATTGGGGAGCGAATCGCGTGACTTTTAATCGGAAGTTAATTTAAGGCATTAATTATAAGCCGTACGAATGATCCAGATAACAGTTAATTTTTGTATAAAATTTTATATATGACAAGCCCATGGGGTCCTCGGTTACTATTTAACTTGTTCTTAACTTATTATTGTTAAATTAATTATAAAATGCATTGTGCAGTACTGTGATACATTTATAAGTACATTGCATCAGTGTAAATGTGTATTTTATTTTTTATTATGTAAAAATGTATTTTGTTTGTTTACTTTCAGTTAATTAATTAATTTTTTAAATAATCTTTTGTTTTTGGCTTTTCAATATGCTCACGCCCCCCTTGTAGAGTTATCACGCCCCCTAGGGTGTCGTGCCACACAGTTTCAGAAACACTGGTATAAAGAGTTTAATAACATGGCGTTTCTCTGATTTATCATGAAGTTGTGCTTCATCAGTTTATGTCAACTAGCCAATTAGACCTTAAAAGCTTATAAGTGTTTTGAGTCGTTTGCCGAAAACGACTCAATTGTAGAAAGATGCATTCGCATAACGATTATATGTCTCTTCATAACAACTTTTTTTTTCGCGATATATTTTCTGCATGGTTTCACAAGCTCCGTATGATATGAAATCTTATGATTTTTTTTGTTTTTATTCCCGCTATCCACAGTTTAGATTTAAGCTCATTTTGGGCCCTGAACACATATGATCTACGGGCCCGTTTGGCATTGGCGAATTGAAATTTATAACCAAAGAATCTGGTCTAGCTTATCTGGGATCCGGGTCCCTGGGCACCCACACCAAACGCCCAATGGACTGGCCGGTGCTGCCTCTGTCGAAAGCATTTCTCCACGACCACCGTTTTTAATCCATTGATTCAACAAAAGGAAATTTGATAGGTCTTTGAAGGCGTTCCACCAAAACGATTTTAAGGAATGTTTGAAGGATTAGAAAATATGTTAACAGAAGAGTAGATTTGTTTCGAAGGGGAGGGGGGGGGTAGTAAATTTTTTGCCTACCAAGTATTGTGATTTATTTTTTAAACTCGGTTGCTTACCTTAGAAAGAAAAAAAAAATAATTCAACTAGTTCATGAATTGTTTCTATCTGCAGTGGAATACATTAAGATCTCTCGCTAGATAAAACGACCTGATTTGCTCTTAATTAAGTTTAGTTGGTAGTTCTATAAGAAGGAACTCAATTTCTTGAAACTAATTACCGATCTAACAAATTAAGCACATTGCATAAAAACTTTTACGTCCCTTTATTACTATTCCATTAGTTTTAACATTTTCCGTGGAAAGTATCTCCTTTTATATTGGATATATTCTTCTCTATACATACATTAGAATAAATGTCATTTTTATGTTTTAAAATAAAAGCATCATAATGCTTCAGGTATATATTGTATTTATTTTTCAAAATTAACAATATTATACAGTATGCTCGTAAATGCATAATTTGTATTTAGTCTGAATTTAAAAGAATAATTAATACTAATTTAAAAATTCATTTCAAATTAAGATGATTTTATTTCCTTTATTAAGTCTTGATTTACAATTTATACGTGATTATTCTGTGTGAGTTTTGATAAAACTCTAAATTGTAAAGTTTTTAAAGTTTAGGACTGTGCATTATGGTAAAAAGTAGAGTTTATTTCCCAGATACACTTTTGTAAATTGCAAAGTCTTAGGAAATTAACTAATGAAATTATATGCTACATATATAGAATTAGCTGAAAGCTAATATAAATAAGTTTTATTGTATTTAATACTCTTATTATTGAATTACATTCTGAACAGTTTTTCTTGATATCCTTTGATAATGTTCGTGAAGAAATAATTTTTTACACTAAATAATTTTTCCTCGTAAATTAACCTATATTGGCTTAGACAGGAAAATGTTTTAATCCAATGGCTCAGTGTACTTCCAAATAATCAGGAAAATAGGTAAAAATATATCAATAATTAATATTTTATAGTAAAATAAGTTTTAAGATTTAAATTATTTTTCGTAAAGACATTTTGGATGAAAACTCATGTACTTATTAAAAATGATTTTCATTAGTAGATTTATTTTCGCTAAAATTTTTTATTCTAATTTAAACCGATATAAAATGCTAAAATGCCTTCAAGAACTTTAACAATAACATCATATGAAGAAAAAAAACGTCGAGCCTGGTGTTATATTTCTTTTGTTTGAACGAAAAACAAGCTATTCATAATTCAGACAGGATTTTGCTTTGAATCTTAAAAGGGAAAAATTTTAACACTGTAGTTAATTTCCTGATTGATTTTAGTTGAATGAACATCTTTGACGGAAATTATGAGGTATTTCTGAAGAAGGATTTCGTAATTTTTAATAATGATAAGAAATGAACCAAGTTTACAGGGAAGAAAGTTCCTCTAGTGCAGCGTTTCTCAAACTGTAGGGCGCGCTTCCCTACGGGGGCGTGATAATTCTACGAGAGGAATGCGAGCACATTGAAAAACAGAAAAGGAAAAAAAGAAGATTATTTTAAAAAGTTATAAATTTACTATAAGTAAACAAATATATTCTCACTTAATAAAAAATAAAATTAACATTTGCATTAATATAATACACTCATAAATACATGGTTACTGTACACAATGTATTTTGTAATTGATTTAACAATGCTGAGATAAGAACAAGTTTAATAATTATCAGTGACCCGTTGGGTTTGTCATATGCAAAATTATATACAAACATTAATTCTTAACTTAATAATTTGAACGATTTATAATGAATTCCTTGACAATTAAAAGTTACGCAATTCGCTCTACAATGCCACCGCTTTCCACATAGGCGAGCATTTATGATGTATTGGGGGTGGGAAGGAATAAATAAAGAAATCCTCTGAAATAAGTGAATCCTTCGCAATCACTGTTAAGGTTCATTTATTGGATTCCACAGCCTTCGGAATCATTCTATGGATATCAATATACAAAAAAGATCGTACTTCGGAATGAGTGAGTGAATATTAACGCCGCAATGTTCAGCTACACGAGGGCTTGTGGTGACGGACCTAGAAATTTTAAACCATGGTCAAGTGACGAGAACGACAATTGAGCTGGCACCCCTCTCTCCTAGCTACGACACCACACCAATGAGAGGACGTTTGAGCTCTCGAAATATTTAACATGCATCGCTCCACTACAAGGCGAGTCTCATCACATGAATGCCATGATCCGATACCTTGACCACAGGGCTACCGCAGCCCCTTGTACTTCTTCGGAAAGATGTATGTGGCCGCGGTAGCCGAGTGGTATAGGTATGGAATCGTGGCTTGCCTTGTCACGAGTTCGAGCCCAGTACCACTAAAGACCCGCCGTGTAGGGAAGCGATGCACTCTAAATTTATCGAGAGCTGAAACATCCTCCCGTTGTTGTGGTATGGTAGTTAGGAGAGGGGGGTGCCAGCTCAGGAGTCGTCCACGTCACTCGACCATGGTTCAAAATTACTTGGTCCGTCACGAAAAGCCCTCCTGTAGCTGAACAGTGCAACGTTAATATTCAATCAATCAATCGGAAAGATGTATATGTAAGTCCGGGGCAGTTAACGCTTCGGGTGAGCGATATATTTATATACGTAAGAAAAAGTCGTACTGGAGAGGATAATTATGGTTGAATATTGGGTCGAAAATATTGAAAGTTTCAGAATTACGGCTCCAGTACCTCTTTCTTCTTCTTCTTGTTTGAGGACTATGAGGTTAAATTTCAGAGAGAATAACACTATTCATCAAAACGAGATTATGGTGGAATTAGAAATAAATATCTTGATGGAACTGGAACATCTCACACCTGCTAATAGTTTGATTAGGATAACATATATTTTGTGTCCTCTGTAATTTTTAAATGATATAACAACAACAACGAAAAACAGTTATTGCTAAATACAACTATGGGCTATGTAATAAAATATTTACTTCTAGAGAAAGTATAATTTTTTTGTGACCATTGAACGTTAAGATGTATTTATTCTTACCCGTGTGGATTCCTGGGTCATAAATGAAGTGATCGAATAAAATGGATAGCACATTGCTTAAGTTAAACGGAAGTCTCCTTAAAATAAATTAGAAATTTATAAACTTTTATGATAAAATTATAATATTGAATATTTGATGTGATTTTCTTATATAACTAAATAAATATATCTGATAAAAGCAGATTAAAAAAAGGAGAAAGTTGAAAACATTTTTTTTTTCTGATTGCATTTACAAATTAACCATAAAAATATTCTGGTGTTTGACATCCATGGTATTTTAAAGGTATAAAATCTAGAAAATGTGTAATTAGGAATTCAATAAGTTCTTCTTTCTTCTGGAACTCCTGAGAAAAGTTCTTGGAATCTGGAAAAAAGTTGAGATATTTTTTATTGATATCCCACTTTAGGAGATCAATCCCAAATTTGAAAAGAGCATTTATTAATGAAAAAATGATATTCTTCCCCCCCCTAATTACAATAAGTAATACGTTTTATACCGATTTTTAAAATAATTAACTGCTGAAAAGCAGTTGATGTGCTAGAAGTTTAAAGTGGAGTTACACGTTATTAATTATGTTGGTGTGTTATATAAAAATTGTCTAACTATAAAAAGATGAAGGATAACACAAAATTGTTCATAATTCATAGAATGTACCTACATGCTTAAATTGTTGTGTAGCAGATATATCATTTTTCTTTTGGTTTCATGTTATCAAAGGCTTTTAGAAAATAAAATAAATCAAACAGTTTTCTTAATGATTAATAATTTAAAATTATACTAACATCAATCAATTGGAAGGAAATAAGGTCCCTTACACATGATCCACATATAACAAATTTACCATAAATAAAATGTTACTATTAGAGTTTTTTGAATGGGTTCGTGATTTTCTTTAGATAACGTATTTAATATATATACACAATGAATATGTAAGTATAATATCAAAAGAAATAGAACTCTACATTACATCCTGAAAATTGTTGTGTAATAATTTTTAATATATATATGTTTATTCTTAAATTTGGGGATATGACTGACAATTTCCTTAATTGTATTCATGTCAAAACTTTTAAAAAGAAAGAAAAATAACTAAGGAAGAAAAACTACCAGAACAAGATAATTCTGCAATGCAAATACTGAATCCAATTCATGGGACAGGTAATCGATAGAAACAGTAAACCATGTATTTTTTCCCTTTTCAGATTGTCAGTTGTTTTGTAATATTCTTTCAATAAGTCTTAGTAAATTCAAGACCTTAACATCCCACGCTGACAACTTGTTTTCAGTAAAAAGTGGAATAGCTGTAACAAAAAGCCAGTCATTTTTTTTCACTTAACTTTCCTCTAAAAACATACCCAAAAAGAGTAAAAAAGGAAAGAAAAAAAAAGAAAGAAATACTTTTTGCATGCACATGAAAGGAAGAATTTTAAGAGTGATGAAAGACTTCTAAGAAACTAAAGGAAGTGTTTTGTTTTATAAAACATTTTCTTCCTCTTTTTTATGAAAAATACTTTTTTATGAGAAAATTTCAGATTTTTTCTGTGTTTCTGAGACACATGAATACTGTAGCTTTAAAATCATGGAAATAGATTGTGGATCAGCAGCATTTTTTTAAATCGTATATAATTTTATTTGTGTTGTTATTGAATTTCAAAATATTCCTTAATGTTCAGATGAATTTATAGGATTCATTAATACTTTTTGTAACTTTATATTTATGAAATAATATAAATCTGTACTTAAATTTCAATCCTACTTTCAAAATATAACTTTTAACCTTTAAAATCATTGAATGAGTGGGTACTAATGATTGTCGCATTTATAGCAACCCAAAGGCTATTGGAGACTACCTCTTAATTTCGAACTTCAGTCAGTTAAGTAGGCCCCCAGAACTGGCATCCACACTCAAAACTACTGCACGACGCCAACGGAAGGACTTGAAGCCTCATTAGACTTAACAAGTATCAGTTCCTCTACCCGGAAGTTTAGTGGTAATTAAATGCACAACATGCCAGCCTCGAGCTCTTAACCAAAACCATGATGCGACCGCCCTCGCGTCTATTGAATGATAGTATTCAAAATAAAATACATTGGGAAAAAAATAGTTTAATGCATTTCCACATAAAAAAATAATAAGATACTACATACGATTGAAGAATTTAACTAAGAAACCTTATAATTTTGATAATTCACAGAGAAATGGAAATTAGAAAATGAATTCACATATTCCTCCACTTTTTTTAAGTATTATTCAACTTGAAATCCTGCTGGAGATTTAGAAGTACTCATAACGTAGGATTATGTAAAAAATTCTATAATAACCATAGCTCCTTTTTTCTTTTCCTGTGAGTTCAAATTACATTTTATAATTCTTGAAAATATTTTTCTCAGTGTCAATTAATGTTATCCATAAAGATTTTAAAGGATTATATTTTTCAAAAAAACCTTTATTCATAATTAAAATGGTGTGCATTTTCTAAAAGAACACATCGAAACTTTATGTGTACTATGTTTTCGACAAAACAATTTTTCAACGCTCATCTTTAACAAACGAGTTACAGATATAGCTACATCTATAGCAGAAGAGTAGCAGCAATATGAGCCTTAGCTAATAATTCATAATATTCAAACCAAATCAATTGTAGCAATCTTTTTATTCATAGCTTTATTAACTTGTTGTAATTCTTCTGATCTAGCCTTGCAAAATTGCAATCAACTATTACCTCAAACATTGCAGAAATTATACACATATAAAGAGAAAAACTTGTATCTTATTAAGAGGAATACATTACGCTAGAGTATTTAATTAATCAAAGCAAGGAACTAGGGGGATTAATTCCCTAGTCTTCGATAGCAGGTCCAAGATCAAAGCTAATACACTAACGGCCTAACAATCAAAATACCTCCTTCACTGTTACAAGTCGAAACATAGGAAACAGAGGATGCAACCTCAGATTTGCGAAAATATTTAATGCAAATGATCCGTCATATATTACTAGAAAAGGGTTATTATCTAAACATCCCTGGTGAATATTGGGAATTGATTTGGCCCATGTTGTTTACAAGTGGATTCTTTGATAGAATTTTGAAACTCATTTGGTTTTAAATAGTTTAGATATTGATATATTTGTGTTAGGGAGGTCATTTAATTTTCATTGAGTTTCATCGTAGGTGTGTCTCAATTTGGCTATTAAATTAAATCTCTTAATGTATGCTGTTGGTCAGCTCAAACTGGTGGGCCTTGAAAGAAGGATGATGGTTAGAAGAAAAATCGGGACATCATTTATATTTTTATGAATATTCATTTTCAAAAATAACGAGAAACAAAACGCGTATGATGTGTGTGTGTGGATAGTATGGATTGTACTATTCTTTCAAATTTTAGCCACTACTTTAAGTGAAATTTCTGCTGAATTTGTGGAATTTTATTTACTTCTGCACACGTATCTAGTGGTGTTTGAAAGTGAGAGTTATCAACGATGGTAAATTGGTGGCATAATACTTCAGCTTGTGGATATTGCTTTGAGTTGTCAGTTTGCTCTTGTTTTCCGTGAAGTTAGATGGAAATGCAAGTAGAGATATAAATAAGTGATATTGTGTTGTTGCTGTTGTGTTGTTACTTATGGCGCTTGATCAACAGTAACATCACGAATTTCATCTCGGATAAGGTCTAGATTTTTACACCTGTCGTTAACCTTAGCTTTGAGCACCATGCGACAGTACGATTTGGCTCGTTCTCCCCTCCCAAATTTGAGGGAGAACACCCTGGGGATGGTCAGTGGACTCGCACCCTCTTCCACCAGCCTCACAAGAGGATCAGTAGTTAGGCGGCTATTTAGAGTTCCCCCATGCCGCGAAGGCACTGTACATTTACAAACATCCATGCCATCTCCGGAATTAGAGCCAGGCCCAATGGCACCGCAGTCAGCGTCTCTAACTACTATACCGGATAGGTGGACAGTGATAATATAGTTAAGTGGTCCTCCATGTAGTGATAAATTATATTAGTGGTCCTCCATGTAATGGTAAATTATATTAGTGATCCTCCATGTAATGGCAAATCATATTAGTGGACCTCAATGTAGTGTACAATTATATAAGTGGTAAGTCAAATATAAAATTTTACATTTAGTGGTCTATGAAGCTCTGAAAGTTGATGACCGCTGCTAAAGAAAAACTTCAAAACCATTAGCATCGGAATTATTATTTAAGAACAGCATGATTCAATTGACAAAATTCCACCAAAAAAAATAATAATTAATTTTTTTTTAGCCTAAATTATGTTTGCTATTCTATAATCTCACAAAATTTAAAAGCTCTAAGTTTAAAAAAAAAGTAAAAAATTGTGAGAATGTTTATGTTTATTTTTATTCACATATCAATGGCAAATAAAAAAAAAATATTTTAGAAAGAAAAATAGCCAAAGTGTTGCTTAATAGTACGACTTTTATGAAATTCTCATCAAAAAACTTTTCTTTGTATCAAATGTTAAAAACTTTTTCTTTTCCCTATTGTGCCAAATGCTGTGATATATTTTTTCACTAAATATTGCTAATAATACATGTAACAAAATTAGGCAAGCATTTTTAAATAAAAAAAATACATCCTTTTACTAAAATTAGTGAAAGTAGTATGTATATATTTTTAAATAATTTTAATAAACATTCATAAAAAAGGGGATTTTACTAATACCCCAATCATGGCATCACAAAACCCATAACAACTATTGTTAAACATTGTTCGACGTACTTATAAATCAAATGTTGTGCCTGTATGTCGTATTGTAGTGCTATTTCTTAAATTTTTAAATTACTTCAAAATTTTTAAAATTGTTTTTTTAAAATATTAAATGGTTAATTTTTTGTTATGTTTTCTGCTATGTTTTCTTAAGCAAAGGAATATTTTAAATCGAAAAATATTGTTTCCTGAAGTTAAAACATTAATTTTAATTTTAAAAAATCTTATTACAAAACAAATTGTGACATACAGCGCTAACTTACTTACAGGATTAACTTCAAGCACATGTATAATTCAATCTTTAAAAAAGCAATATTCAAACGGAAATTTAATATAAGCAATTATTAAAATAATTTGTTTGAGTAAATGAGAAATCACAATTGTGCTTTTTGTTTGAAATTCGTCATTATTTTTACAACCCATCATTCTTATATGATATTCAATCATATGTATAATAATAAGAAATAATTAAAATGAAACGAAATTGATATATTTCATTAATCGTATTCAATAATATGCTTATTACGGTGATTAAAGATCTGGATAGCAATTCAAAAATGTTCTAAATTATTTCTAAACATGCGAAACAAGTAAATTTTATTTAAAAAAATTTTTTTAGAAGAACACTTTGATAAATTAAGGTTTTTTGGCCGCGATGTTATATTTCTCTACTCATATATATTGAAACAAACATATTTTTTTCTAATTTTAATAGTTTTAAAAAGTTTAAAATTTTTGGCTGTGGGCAATATCCTGTTTAAATATGAGATTGTGTTATATTATTAAGCTTTAGACTAAAATTCTATAAGGAATTGTTGCAGGGGAGAAATAATTTTATGAGAGACGTTATATTTAATTCCACATTCATTTCTATCACTAAATCAACTGAGATATATTTTAATCTTTACTATTCAAATTTCCCATTTGATTTCGAATGTTAACTAACATGAGTAATTATTACTGGAAATATAACAATGTTAAATATTATTAAACATTTAAATTGCAGACAATCAAATTTGAAGGAACATTCACTAACGTAAGATAAAATATATTTGCTCCACTTTAAAATACAGAGAGAGTAAACCATTTTACATTCACAATACATACGTAAAATACACACGAGAAATTTATTTGAACCTATGTCCAGTTGAAAAGACTTTTGGATTTGAAGTGTCAGCATTGACCATATTCTGTGTTATGTGAAACGGGCATTTGATACGAATTCTCCTAGACGTGCTGAGATTTTATGTGTGAATCAGAAGATACGGAGGAAGACCGAGTAAAACCCTCTAGGATCAACCATGTTATCCAAGCAAGAAATTGAGGTTTCACTGAATCAAATTGCGTTTTGAAATATTACCAAGTAAGATTGTGCAAGAAAAATAAATCATTCTTTTAATAAATTGACGTGATGTATTTAAATACTTTCCTCTCCATGTTAAACATTTTAATTTTAATTTTATAAAAATAAACCTGAACACTATTCGAAAAAAATCATGGGCATTAAAAAATAGATATAAAATAAGAATAAACTGGTATATTCATCATTCTACTTGAAGTTTATCTCTGCGCTCACATTCCCTATGTAATTCCTAAATGCCAACTTAACTCGTTATAGTTAATATTTGTATAGCAAGGATAATTAAGATTTCAATTTAATTTTATTGTACAATAATTATTCTACAAAAGAAATACAACTTCAAATGTTTAATTAGATTGTCTTGAGATATTTTTACAATACAAAATTTATATGAAATTGTACCTTAACAGAAGTATGGTATTTCATTCTCAAAAATACATAGTATTTGTAGCGTGATATTAAATAATTATTAATTGAAATGAATCATTATTAAAATTTTATTCATTTGATGTCAAAATAATTTTATGAATAAGAAATGTAAAAATTATACATAGTGTCATAAAACTTAACAATAAACAGGCACGAGGTGAAAAGTGGGGGTCATATGTGTTTAGAGAAGAAAATAATTGCCTTGAACTTGGTTAAGTGAGAATGAGCACATTTTTCAAAATGTGGAAAATTCACACGCTACATCACTTCATTAGTTACTGTGACCACAAATTTGACAATTTTGTGAAGATTCTTTTTAATAACATCGCCTTACATACCCGTACTATTATTCGCAATCACAAATTGGAGAAAACATTTTGCTGATTTAGTTAAAATTAATTTTGTTTGTGTGAGTAAAGGTTCAAGAAAATGATGCCACATAACTTTGACTCTCAGTAAAAAGTAAATTATCGCACACAACCCCAGGCAAGTTTTTCAAAAGTTGGTTGATTCAGTTAAGATTCCAAAATGGCTCCTCAATTATTCTTTCCTAGGCAAAACAATCATTCAGATTTTTTTATTTATTTGCAGAACATCTTCATTTAAAAAATATTTTTGATTCCTTAAATTGCATCATTAGGTACTGTGAATGCAAATTCCAAAATTTCATATTTATTTTTTTCAATAACTTGATATTTCATAGCCGTTCTACTAATTACAGTTACGAATGGAGCAAAACTCTTTATTGGTTTATTTAAAATTATCGTAGTTTAAGGTTTGAGAAAATAAAGTCACCTATATATATATATATATATATATATATATATAACTTTGAAACTTCATAAAAAGAAGAATTTTGCATACAATTCTAAATAAGTTACTTCAAAATATGAATCGTTTAGATACAATTCTTAATTGGTACAACACTTCTGTACATAACAAACGTCAAAACGGACTTTTTGCAAAATTAGCAATATTTTAGCAATTAATTTGCAATTTTCATAATATAAATAAATATATTTCTCATTTTATTTTTTTTTTACAATAAAAATAATGCTTTTGAAGTTAAATTTAGAAGAAACTCCAAACATAATAAGGGGACTGAAAGTGGAATTATAATAGGCAGCAACGTTGTTGTTGCTCATGCCACCTGCCTGACATAGTCAGATCGAGGCCCACGAAATTCATCGTGGCAATAAGCTAGATGTACGCCTGTCGTTTGCTTTTAGCCTTGAGCATCATATAGGTGACATTACGAGCTCGGAGAAATTCCCTAAGGAACGATAAATGCGACACCACCTATCTCCACCTCCATAATTTAGGTATGGAGCTGAATTGGAGGGAAATTTTCTCCAGTTCCCTGCACTTGTGATTCAGCCCACAAGACTTCGGACCCACTGATTTAACGAGCACGTTAAAGGAGCAGGAGGGTATTTGGCGGTACGGGCATCGAACCCAGGCCATCGAGTCCAGTGCTGTAACCACTAGGCTATCCAAGATCCTGGCAGCAACGTTCGTCCCCTTGCTTCCTCTTACGTGTTTAACTGACTAGGTTGCTATAGAAATGGATATACCCCTTTCCCATTAACAGTTATTTTATCTTTCATTCAATTACCAGTAGCAATGTGACTGTAAATCAATTTCTTGGTAAATGTTTTATTTTTTTTTTTATATTTTTACTTTTGTTTCCACATGACATTGAGTGTTAGTTATTAATATATGTGGAGTGGCTAATTGTAATGAAATCTTTAATAGAAGGGATTTGGGTTGTCCAGTATTCCGAAATCACGTGTTTTTGTGAATAAAATTCTATATCAGAAAGGTATCTTGATGAACTGTTTCCTAGATGTACTGTTACAATGCAATGTCACTGTGGTCTAACAACCATTATGTGAGGTTTTTTAAAGTAGCAGAAAAGACGGCTCAAAAAGATAATATTTGTGTGAAAAGAATATATATTATTATCGTTTATGTGTGCCCATTATTACCGCTAATTATTAAAATGTTAAAAACTTCCACAATTTCTGTATAAAGCTTCATTCACTTAAAAGATTGTCATCATCAAAGATAAAACTGCTCTGCTTTGTGAAGTAGCAATAACCACAATTGACCTGTTGTCATCGACTTCATTTCTGAAAAGTAACCAAGTTTGTGCGATTTCCTGATTTTAATTAATTGCTGTTCATTAAACAGATCCATATAAAATGAAATATTTGTGCGCTAAAAATGATCAAAGGTTCATTTTAAATCTGATGATTTTTTACCTCTATTTTATGTACAGCATAATCCCGTTTATTTCAACGGTAAGCAAACTAAAAGTAACATGATTTTTTTGTTTCCTAACTTTTTCCTCTTAACACAGTTTAAAAAATACTTTTTTTTGTTTCTCAACTGAAATAAATTACCACTTTTTATCACATTCTGGGTTGTTTTTTTTTTATAACTGGGTTTTTAATTCGTGACGCGTTGGTTGAACGTAGTGGCAGTTTTGGTGATAAATAAAAGGTAACACCTACGGCATTACCTTTCATTTCAAGCTGCTGCAGAAATTATTTATAAAAAGAACTGAAGTGAATAATATGCGCAGTATCATGAAAACCGTTCACCGATAAACTGAAGTTCACCATTCGTTGATAGGCATTAAATTTTAATATAATACGCTATAGTGAAACTATGTTGCGGGCCGATGAGTCAAATTCCCTTGTAAAAAATTTATATATTTTGTACCAAAATATTTTTAAATATGCTTCTATTTTTATTTTATTGTATTGTTTAAAATACATAATTTATTTCTAACTTGAATAAAAGTTTAATTACCTTGATTGCTATGAAGCATGTTGGAATTCAAAAATAAAATTTCAAAGACTCAGACAATGTTGAAAACCATGGTAATGCAAAAGCTTATATAAATGAATATTTTTGGACATTTAGTTTTGCTTGAATTATAATATACATATAAAATTGTTTTTATAATATTATCACAATAGAAAAATGTTATTTTTTGGCAAGAAAAGAAAACAAAATAATAACCTGTTCTCCTTTATGAAAATACTTGTTTTTAAAATAATAATAATTTGTTTTATATATAGCTAAGACTTTTGTACAGAGTATAAACTAGGATTTTTAAATATATAATTCACAGAGGTGGATTTATTCATATTTTAATATACCAAAGAGCAATTTTTTCAAAAAAAAAACAAAAGCGGTTATTATATTAATTGATCGTAACTGGGAAATTAATGTGAATTTTCGAAAAATCCTAGTTAAGACATAGTTATATATAGGCCAAATATATTATTACTATAGAAGCATTTTTCCTATAGGGAGAATGTTTTGAGAATATCAATCTTTCTTCATTTCTTGCCAAAAAAATTGTATTTTAATAACTTCCTTAGTAAAAATATTCTTAAAAAAATGAATTTTTTTTTTCTGATTCACGTGATACTACATATAAAAAATTAATAAAGTGCATATGCTTTTGAAAATTACGGTTCCGAACATAATATTTTAAGGGACAACGTAAATCATTACTAAGTAAACTAATACTCTTGTAAGAATACAATCAATTTATGCATTTTTTTCCAGAGAAATTTTTTCTATTGCTTACATTTTTGAAATTGCATGTAGAATAATTTATATTTTTATTTAGTGTTTTTTTATTTATTTTTTTTCGGAAGAGTAGGGATGTATTTTTTTAGAAGAAAAATCAATAGATTAGCTTATTTAATGATCTATCTTCAGAACTTAGTTAAAGGAAGATGAAATAATACTTAACACCATTAAAGTGAAGTGTAAAGAAAACTTGAATCATTTACAAACTCGGAAAAAATACAACCACAAATAATTATTTACAAAAGAAGGTGTTTATATGTCATTGCTACTACATTCTGCTGTGCTTTGCTAATATAATATAATCTTTGGAGTTCAAAACTAAGGCATGTAGTTTATAAAAAAAAATCATATAATCTATCTATATATATGTAAAAGAAGCTTTCGTGATGCTGTAATAAATGTATTACTTTCTAATACAACAATGCCTAAGTTCAAGATAACTCGCCAAGTTGGCATCTCCGATTTTGCATGTGTCGTGCAAGCTAAATTGGCAACCATGTGCTTCTTTTCATATAATATCGCCCAAACGGCTGTGATAGTATATTATTCCAAGCTCTTAGAGAAAAGTATCACAATGATTGAATGGAGTAGAATTGTTAAGTGAGAAGAAAGGTGTTGTCCCATACAAAGGCATATTAACAATCAACGGAGCTAAATAGTGTAACGAATTCTATGTAAAATAATGTAAATAATTTTTGTTGTATGTGTAAAGCATTTATTTTACTCTATGTTATATTTTTTATGTTGTTATATTCGCAAGCAATGCGAAATCTTGGCAATAGAGCCAAGTTGGCATCAGTTTTGGTTACCGAGTTGGTGACCCTGTTGGCGAGTTCGGGACCTTATGAATTCTTCTAGAAATTTGTGGAGAAACACACTAATTTCACGATCTATGACGCAAGCGGATCTTTCTCGGAGTATCCGCTCGGTCAATAAATAGAGTGATGCTCTCCGAAAGGAGTCAGTCTTGTTTCAACCACGATTAGTGAGTATTGTTTTGACTAACTATTAGTAAACTTCTTTTTTGACCGTGATTACTGATTAGCTCGGTTATGCTTGTGAATAAACTTTTACTCACGTGAAGGTGTGAAGACCTTCTGAGATTTATTCTGTGAATATTGCTGCTGCACCCTGTACTCCAAGGATTTGATTTTCGACAATAACTTCTCATCGCTTTTAAAGAACTTTCTTGTTCCTTGTGACGGATTTGCATAAAAACTCCGAACCTCGATCAATGTAACAATTGTCAGTTTTCCTTGGAAGCTACAAGTGATGCAGGTTTATCAAAGTCTATAAACTTTTTATCAGTAAACTGTGGGACCTTTCCTTTGTTTTTTCTAAGTAGAGGGTATAACTAGAATTGTGCTGGTAGAAGATGGTCAGTTTTTCGGAGATGAACGTTTTGAAAGAGATGAAAAGTTAGAGAATGTCGTGACTACTTTTGGATTAATGCAATGGCACCAGAATAATACAATATGATAGTTCTGAAGCTCCTGAGCAAATATGACAAATGTTTAAATGTAGAAAATTATTCAATAAGTAGAGAAGAAAAGAAAGCGTCAAGTTATGTTATAACATTGTTCTTTATATTTCTAACCTCTTCCCCCTTTTCCCGATTTTTTTTTTATCATAATTTACAACTAAATGGTATTCTTTATCTGGATGCCACTTTGCATATGACTGACGCTTTGTGAACCTTATTTATGCGTTTATACATTTTCGTTAATGCAAATAATATTAATATATGTGGTAATTTTAAGTAAAGTATAAGTATAAGAAAACCGCACTTCCTATGCCACTCTTTCTCCAAATTTTTACAACAAATATTTTTATTTTAATAACGATAGTTTTTATGCTTTTAATTCTTGTCTAAGTTATTTGACTGAAATTTTTCAATTTAGCAGGTTTATTTATAACAATAGTAATTATATTTTATTTAATTAAATGACAGCACTATAATTTTATAAACAAGTAGTTAAACAAAGTTTAGTATATTATCTACATTTATAAAAAGTTAAAAAAAAGAAAAAAGAAAAATTCTAAAATAAATATATATTTTTAAATATTATATAAATATATATATATATATATTGATTTATAAAAATATATGACTCTGGAAAAAACATAGTTACCAAATGCCTCAGTAAAAAAAGAATAAACCCAATAATCCATTCGCACAAATATGCATATTTGCTTTATCAGGAGGCAGAAGTTGCAAAATCATCCTGAGGCAATACATTTCAAAAAGTTGTGTATTTATTTACGCGTGTCCAATATAAAAACTTTGAATTGAAAATGTATTACTTTCTTTTTCTATGTTGATAATGCATATTTCTCTCATCTTTCCAAAAATCCATTTTTAGATGATTCTGAATCATCAAGTGGTATTCTTTGTAGTTGATTTATAAAACGAAAAAGAAAAAAAGCATTCTCACTTGATTTCTTCAAAAATATATAAAAATTCAAGAACTCTCTTTTCTGTTCAAATATAACCTCCGGTTATTTTTATAAAACTTTTAATGAAATTGTTATGTGTTTTTCCTTGAAAAGTTTCAAGTTTCAGAAGCATCCTTCATTACGCAAAATGATACTTCGAACTAAATTCAATTTGCAATGTGACCAAAGAATATTTCAAAACTCTTACAGACAGTACATACTAGATTTGTTTCCATTGAAGATTGGCTGGTAATAATAAGAACATAAATTCAGTTGGTTGTAAAATACTTTCCCTGGAAGAAACATAGTGTTAAACAACTAAATTTACATACACTGTAATTTTATCAAGACGAATATGTAAGCGACATTTGAAAGAATGGATTGCATATATTAAAAGAAACACACGCGAAAATAATGTAGAAATGATAAGAAACAGTAATCATTTTTCTTTCCAGGAAATTGCACCACACTTTATTTTTTTATTACTCAAAAATTTATATGATTCTAAGACAGAAGATTATTTATGTAAATACCAAAGGAGAGTTTCAAAATCAGCCTTAACTACGGGTTAAAATAAGTTACTGAACGCTTTCATGCTACGTATTTTTTTAACTTGATTTTTATAAATCATTATATTATTCCAGACAGTTATTCGTAAGAAATTTTATTGCTATCGTTAAATTTCTTTGGCAGTTTTGATGGCTTTTTAAATGGGAAATATGCATAAATGTATTACTTTTTAAGGAATTTATTGCATACAGAAGATAAATTGCAGTACGTTTAATGGTGGTGCATATAGATGTTATAAATTTAATTGATACATTCGAAATCGCTTAGGATTTTTTTACAAAAAATATGACAGTATATGGTTAAATGGATTATGATAATTTATTTACATATATTGAATAAGTCAATTTGACGCTGTTTTAAAATTAATTTGAAAAAAAAAAAAAACCTTCAATTCATGCTTCCCGATACTTAACAGCAGTTTTGAAATATTTTTGATTTAATTCCTATGATATTTTTCAATGTACCGTAAAATCCGGCGTATAACGCGCACTTTGAACACAAAAAATAAGATCGAAAATTAAGGGTGCGCGTTATACGCCGGGTATAAAAACGATAGCTTTAAAAATAATTAAAAAGGATGGGCATAAAAAAAATTTACTTTTAGATGTATCGCGAAACACTCTTTATTTAAAAGAAACGATATGCTTTATGAACAAGAACAGTTGTAGTTCTAGAAGTATACTATTTTTTCAAAAGTCTGGGATAATACCTCGAATAAATTACTTCAAAACATAAAAAAAAATGTATATTAATATTTCAGATTTCTTCCTTAAAAAGGGGGTGCGCGTTATACGGCGAATATATCTAAAAATTTAAAAAAATAGCTTGAAAGTATAGGTGCGCGTTATACACCGGTGCGCGTTATACGCCGGATTTTACGGTAACTTGTACAGTTTGTCTACAGTTATGGCATGCACGAGCTCATATTGTACTACGCATACCAAACATGAAGTCTAAAAATGATTCAGTATATGAAAGGGAGAATTGTAAAGGTAAGTAAGGAAAAAGGTGTTGCTAAATTAAATAAAGAACATTTAACCTTTGCTACTGGTGATAATTTTGAACGTGTGTTTTCGAACTATAGACCATTGAGTGCACAGAATAACCAACTACAGTTTGAATATTTACGAAAAATGCTTTGAAAGTTATATTTTGTGAAATGCTTATTGTAAATTAATAAATAATTTTAAGTTTTTTTTTACTACGTGAGTTATTAGAAAAGTTGAGAAGAATAAAAACAAATAGTAATAATAATTTGCATTAAAAGGTAAACATTTCAGTTTCGATAAGACAAAATTTATTGTTGATTGCAAAATGTATTTTTCGATATTACAAATCCTAACTATACTGAAAAGATGTTTTCGGATACATAAATGAAGAGAAAAGGAAAAAATTTATTTTATTGTTAATATAACTGCTAAAAAAGTGGAATGAAGTTTAGGTATTGGGGCTTTTTATGATAAAAAAAAGCAATTTTTTTTAACGAAAAACAGGTATTTAGTACTTTTTAACATTTATTACGATGAGAGGACTCCTACTAAATAGTTAAAAGAATAACAATATCACGTAAATTTAACAGCCTCTGCAGTATCAATTTAAAGAAAAAGTAAAAACTGCTGTCTAAATGCCTTTGTAAGATAAAGTGGAGGAAGGAAAAATGTCTTGAATTTGATGGTATGGGAAGGGGGAGTTCGGGTTATGAAGTGCTGCAACACACATTGTGATACATAACTACTCATTACTCGCATATCAATAAGCAATGCATTCAGTTATTTATATCCCAGAAAAATAGTTTTATTTTAAGTTAAAAATCATCTAGTCATAATTAAAGGGATTTTCCAATTTTTCGAAATATTCAAAACCTTTGTGATATTAGTAAATTTGAGTTTTTTTTAAAATTATTTTCACCTAATCTCCAAACCATAGATCTTAGATACATACGAAGTTTCCTATTGATAATAATTTTTTTTCTTTCTATATATAATGCTATCCACTCTATTGTACATAACATAAAGTGTTTTACCTGATATAAAAATGTTACAAGGTAAACAAAAAAAGTTCTTGCCGTTTTTAATGACCCAAAAGAACATGACATACAAACAGTGTAGCCTATTGTTAGTCTTCGAAGTAATCACCAGCGGCATCCAGCATCTTCTGCTAAAGTGTCTCCAGTTGTTCAATTCCCTTGCGGTAAGACATG
>BMAV01019855.1:0-12500 GCA_019973955.1 Trichonephila inaurata madagascariensis
TTTTTTTTTTTTTTAAAAAAATTTTTAAATTTTTATTAATTTTAATTTATAAATTAATGCTAATTATTTATTCAATAATTAGTTTTTACTGTTTTTTGTTCCCGAAAATCGACAAAACCAAAGGAGCTGAAACAAAATGGTAGACTTTCGACCTGGACACTCCCTTGAAAAATTCTTGTGTGCTACTGGTACAAGGTGATGCAAATAAAATTGGCCGGGAACGAGTGGATGTAATTAGACGTGAATATTGACGTGCATATCAAATGATTCGAACGTTACATTTCCAACATTTGAAACCATTTGGACATTTAACATATAACTTCCAGTGTTTACCATTAGTGACAATCTTCCCCAACGGATGTGCAACTGGATCCATGGAGCCATGGATCACACTTACATAATCTTTACTCCTGACAGAGTTTTTAGAAGAATCAGCCCGGTTCTCAGCCTAGCTGGCCACCTAGATTCCCGAGCTCTCAGTGGGCGATTACTTGTTGTGGGAACCCTCAAGTCTAAGGTATATCGCAATAACTCTCATAGTTTTTAAAAAATTGCAGCAAACATTTATGATGTGGCCAGCAATCCAGCGTCACTTGACCATGGTTCAAAAATTATATTAATTATTCAAATTATATTAATTAATCAATATATAATTAATTATTCATGTTGTTATAAGAATCAGTCTGTTCTCTAGCCTAGCGGGCCACCTAGATTCCCTGAGCTCTCAGTGGGCGATTACTTGTTGGGAACCCCTCAAGTCAAGGTATACTCAATAACCCTCATTGATTTCAAGAATTGCAGAAAAACATTTATGATGGGTTCCACAATCCCACGTCACTTGACTATGGTTCAAAATTATTTTAATTAATTCCAATTATATGAATTAATTTAAATTCATGTTGTTATAAGAATCAGTCTGTTCTCTAGCCTACCCCACCTAGATTCCTGAGCTCTCATGGGCGATTACTTGTTGTGGGAACCCTCAGTCTAAGGTATATCGAAATAACCCTCATAGATTTCAAAATTGCAGAAAACTTTTTATGATGTGATTTGCAACCAGAGTCATTGACCATGGTTCAAATTACGTGGTCCGCCCAAAAAAAACCTCGTGTAGCTCAACAGTGCAGTTAATATTAATCAATCAATCAATCAGCAATCCCACAGTCCAGCTTCAATTTTCCTGTCCCTAGGTTTTTCCGGAGGCCTTTTTCACGGTGGCACCATCTGGTGGCTGTCGCCAAAATTTTGTCTTTTAAATTAATTTTAATTCAAGCTCTCAGTGGATGCTAAATACAGTCCTTTTAACCAATTAACAGCCATTTTTTAAAAATTTTTTGGCCGGATAAGTTATATATCCCAAAAAAGTTGCGTAACAGTATAATTATTTTCAAATTATGTTTTTATTTTCAAAAATGTTACATTTTGTCATATTTATAAATTATAAAGAAGGACGTACACGTAAAATTGAAAAATCCCGAAACGGGGATTGGAGCAGCTAATGGGTTAATTTCGCCGAGAGTATCAGAGCCACAAATTGATACTCGGGGATTTTTTACATGCCACGTAATCATGCCACATGCATGCCTAAGATTTTCCCTTTCTAAAAATCTATAGACTCCAGCTGGGATCGAACCCACAACCTTGGCTTTTAAAGCGGGGATGTTACTTCTCACCCACCCAGTTAAGACTTTATATTAATTACACCTTTTTAAAAATATATATAAAAATTTAGAACACAAAATTGAGAAATATTAAATTTACAAAGTATAAAAGAAATATCAATTTCTAAATTAATTTTTAATGCTTACCGCAAAAGCTTTAAGAGGAACTCCTCTATCAATCGGAGCATTTGGCATAACATAAGCTTCCATATCAAACTCATCATTCTCTTTTTCACCCACTGCAACTTTAAAAAAATGTGTTGGTACAGCTACATCATGGGGTCCAATCACTTGATATATAACATATTTTTTTCCATCGGGCTGAAGCCTAATATTTAAAAAATAATTAGCAAAATTACTATAAAACTACAGCAAAGAATATAAGAAAATACATATGCATGTAATAATCAAGTTAATTTTATCTTTCAAGCTTTTAATTTGTATTGGTCCTGACCCTCCTTGTATAGAAGTAATGTTAATTACCAACATAACAGGATATTATCGTAACTTTATCTCTAAAATTATAACCTCAGAGTATTTAAATTAAGAAATGCATGATGAACCTCATTCGATTACATGGACCAATCAGAAGAGACGTCCTAGAAAGCCATGGGAATTTTGGAACTACTGGTCAGTGTTTAATATAAAAATCGAGATTCTCTGAAAAATTCACCCCGCTTCGTGTCCTGGTCATGTAAAATGCATGACCAAAGCAAGCTTCCAAATTTGAAGTTTTAAAGCTTGCAGAGAGGGCTTGTCAGAACTTAAGAGGGGGGGAGTCGTCTTTGGCCTGCAGGCCGTATAGTCCTCCCAATTCTATGACCAACTATCAAAAGATATGTCTGCCCAGACTATAACGTCTGCCTCTTGAAAACTGTGCCACTCGGTTACAAGGTGAAGACTGCATTGCTGTCCAGTGGTCCTTTACACCTGGATAATCTTACTTGGACATTTGACTTTAAAATTAAATGTGAGCCATCGCTGAATTGTGGGAAACATTCCAAAGCTTCCCATATTACTCAGGTTTGACTCTACTGCAAATGGAGTAGCTGATAAGCGATATTCATTGTTGAAGGTAGAACTCGTAAAGGACGTGATATCTTTGACTCAACTCTTGCAGACGCTTCGTAATGGCTTACACACTTACTCGAGCTTTTACAATTCCACGAATCAGAGAATGGGTTGTCATTGGGTTTGTGCGTACCTGGCGAACGATTCTTCTATCCTCTCTATGGGGACGTCCTGAAACAATCTGTTGTATTTTATTTCCTTCGTGTATCAATTGCTGCCTACTTTGATAGTATTGTCAAAAGAACTCCCAGACATAGGCTGTATTTCTTGAAAACCATTCCGTGATATGTATTCCAAGGTGAGACTTCTATCGAAGTTTGACAATAACTTAAGGTATCCGACTACGTTCGGAACCGTGATTTTAAAAAAGCGCATAAAGAGATAACTTTCTTGATATTTAGTGTCACTTAGATTAGAATACATATATAAAATTGTTTTAAGGACATTTTGATAAAAAAATTATTTAAATACAATATTTCGGCAAAAAATTAATTTAAAACAACCTTTTTTCAAAATGTTCTCCTTTTGTGAAAATTGCTTCTATTATAATAATATTTTGCCTGTATATAGCTCAGACCTCTGTACAGAGGTTCAACTATGATTTTTGAAAAATTCACATTATTTTCAGAGTTACAACCCATTGAAATAATTATCGGTGGTTTTTTTTTTTTAATTTCTCCCCTCTGTTGTCGTAAAACATGGATAAACCCACTTCTAAGTTATTTATTTCAAAAATTCTAGCTGAGCCTGTGTACAGAGGTCTGTGCTATATACAGGAAAAATATTATTATACTAGAAGCATTTTTCACAAAAGGAAAATGTTTTGAAAATGGGTCATTCTATGTTCATTTTTTGTCCAAATATTGTACTTGAATAATTTTTTATTGTAATACTATTCTTAAAACAACTTTATATACATTTTCTAATCTGAGCGACACTAAATATCATAAATATTATCCATTTATACGCTTTTTCAAAATCACAGTTCCGAACGTAGTCGGATACCTTAAATTGTCATTTGTAGGGTCCAAAAGAGATTATTTGTCTACAAAACACATTAATGCTTCAGTCAGAAGCTTTCACGCTTATACGGAATCTATAAGGCAATGATATTTATACTTACCGGTTCTGGATTGTATTATTTATGCTGGGGGTTGCTCTGGATTATATTACCTACCCGAAATTTCGATTGCATATCAGCTCGATTTTTTACTATTTGTAAAAGCTCAAGATTTTTGAGTGATATCTCTTAAAGCGTGGTATTTTGATTGACAGAGTGTATATATATATATATATATATATATATATATGTTCTCATTTTTACATACCAACCTAGGCATATATAAAGGTCCGGTGACAACATAAACATTCTTGTAATTTTCTACCATCTTTCTAACATGCCTCTCCAATTTGTTCCAAGCGCTGCGATTAAAGCCTTTACCTACCTGAAAGAAAAATTCTTAATTAAAATTTAAAAAAAAATTAGATAATCTTTTAAAATTATTATAATAATCAAATACAAAAATAAAATATTAATTTGAAGTAAAAGATATATTTCTTTTCTTAAGCCAATAAGTCAACCACTAAAGCACCTTCTTCTTAGAAATATTGAAAAGTAAAAAAAAAAAATTCAATATTTATATAATATTAGGTTGGGGAAAAAGAAATCCATTATATTTACATGAAATTCAATACTTTATTTAAAATGTTCGGATTGTCCGAATTAGGTCAAATATGCACCATTTTGTTGTATAATTTGTTGCCATTTTAAAGGTAGCTTCACAATGCCTCTTTCAGAGAAGTCTTGGTCCTTATTGGAGAAAAACTCTAGAAATCGATTTTTACAATCTTCTCTTGATTCCAATTTCTTATAATTCAGGAAGTTTTGCAATACAAGAAAAAGGTGGTAATCGCTTGGTTCCAGGTCCTGACTATATGGTGGATGCATTAAAACTTCTCAACCATGCTCCCAGGGTTTCTGGCGAGTCACTACAGACGTGTGTGTCCTGGCGTTGTCCTGATGGAACACAACACTTCTTCTGTTGGCCAATTCTGGCCATTTCTAGTCAATCGCTGGATTCAAATGGTCCAGTTGTTGACAGTAGAGATCTGAATTTAATGTTTGGCCATGCTGGAGCAACTCATAATAGATCATTCCTTTCCAGTCCCACCAAATACACAGTAGAACCTTCCTGGCTGTTATTCCTGGTTTGGCCACCGTTTGAGCTACCTTGCCGCACTTTGACCACGATCGTCTTCCGCACAGTACTGTCGTATGGTGACCCGTTTCTCATCCCCAGTCACCCTCCGCTTAAGAAATGGGTCGATTTCATTCCGTTTGGCTAAGTCTTCCCATGGCCAAAGGACGTTAAAGATAAAAAAATTTTATTTTTGAACGTTTAGACTTAAAAGCTCGAAAAGTGGCAAACCTTTCCTTTGCTGAGTAGAGAATCTCTAACGGGTTTCGTGGGGATCGATTCCCAAGAAGGGTTGCGAAGGATTATAAAAAGATGCCCGCTTTTGAACTAATAAACCTACATGTTTGAAATTTGATTGGCATGTTTCTTTTGTTGAGTAGAAATCCGCTAAAATGATTTTTGTGGAAGTAAACTCCTAAGAGCAGGTTTACGGGGTCGTAAAAGGCAAATATACTTTCGTTTTAGACATTTAAGTCATTTCCTTTTTAAATAAGTGAATGTTATAAGAATGTTTTTGAATAAAATGGCAAATTTAGATATTTATTACATAAAAATAGTATATAGTCATACAACATTGTGAAATATCCAACGAAGCGTATGGGTAGAGGCTAGCATATGTCATATACAATAATTTTATTAAGTGTTTTAAGAAATCCTATAATTTAAACTATTATTAATACAGAAAAAACTGCGTATGTTAGAAATTTTCCGATATATATGAGTATACAGGGTGCATAGGAAAGTCCTTCTAACCTGAAAATACTTACGAATGAATAGAGTAACTGCCATGCAAATGAGGTCACGGTTAGTGCCGGTTTATCCATTGGGCGCTTGGTGTGGAAGCCCAGAAGCCCGGTCCCTGGAAAGTCCCAGATAAGCTAGACTTAACCAGATTTTCTGGTTATAAATTTCGATCCTCCAGTGACAGGAGAGCCCGTAAATCTTCTGCGCTGAGGGCCCGAAATGAGCATAATTCGGCACTGGTCACAGTACAGTAAGGCGCCTACGCCTGAACTAGTAATTTCAATGACCACATCACCTCTAGCGATGAAATTTTGAAGACAGGTATTGCAAATCGATAATAAAAAGAGAGCAAAATTTCCATTAGAAAAGTTTTAGAGCATTATAATTAGTGCAAAACTACATTTGTTTTCACGAATTATATAAATTGTCTCATGTATACCCAAAAATGTCCACAATCAATGCATTTCATTTTGTGTAAGCGTTTGAAGGCAATAGCCATGATGAAATACGAAAAACTACGTGCTTTCGTCAATACAGTTTGATGAAAAATTTGCAAGTAGAAATACTCTCACGAATACAAATGTGCATCGTGAGCAACGGTGAACTCTTCGAACATACTCGACACGCTAGCTTGTTATCAATTTTGAACAGTTTGCCTTTGTGTTTTTTCTGTGTGATGTCATCAAACTGCATTGATGTAAGTAAGTATTTTACGTAATAATTTGTGCGTATTTCACCTACGGCTAATCCTTTGAAACAAATGGAGTGCATTGATTTCGGACACTTTTGAATATACAGAATTTTTTTTTTTATCCATGTGAACCAAATGTCGTTTCGTACTAATAAATTGATGTTCTAAAGCTTTCTAATTGAAAGTTTTGCTTTATTTCTTTTCAATTTCGATTTGTAATGTTGCGACATAGTCATCTGTCGATAGCTATGTCTTGGGGTTTCCGCGTAAGTTAGAGGTGTGGGATTATCGGAAGGATGAGACATTCTTAAATTCTTAATATTACTTTTATTAAGAATTTAACTTAAATTACTTAGATATCGAACACAAACTTATATTAAGTGAGAATAAACCAAAGTACGCCGTTTTAACAAACTCAGATCGCGCAATTAGATCACTTATCAATATAACTAATTAGATCCGCCTAATCTCGATTCAATAATATACTAGCGTTCAGAATATAATCCTCCTACCTTGGTTGAATACTTAACGGTTCAATTAACTTCAGATATTCAGGTTATGCTCGAGTGCAATAGTATGCACCTTGTACTAATGGCGGGATCTCCGTGATTCCTTGGTAGGCCGTCTAATTACACTTCTACCTTTTCCGAACTAGCTTCCTCTAAATTGCCATTTTTGCTCACTAAACTTTCTATCCTTTTAAAGGTTATCTTATTTGCATCTCTGCTTCGTTTTACTTCTTGGATTCGGGTTGGAAAAGTTTTGCCATTAATCGTGGCCGTCAAAGAACGTAGGGGTTATGTTAGAAGAAGAACGCGAGAGATGTCACAATGTCTGCCTTCTGAATTTCGCCACTAGAGGCGCTGATGTCGTGTGCATTAGGTTGGACATAGTCGCTCTACTTCACTTGCATAGCTATATTTCTCTTCGTTTGAAAGTATTTTCAAGTTAAAGGGATTTTCCTATACACCTGTATGTGAATTCCTTTCTATCTGAATATATATATATATATAACTTCAAAAGATAATACTTTAAAATAAAATTCGTTATTCTCACTTGAGGAGCCATGTTACTTAAAACAAAAGTATCAGCCCAGTATTCTTGGCTACCGCAATGATTAGCAGCAGCTGCAAGATGGCCTTTATCAAAACCACTGTGTTCATAGTCTGAATTAGTTGATCTGAAGTAAGGATGAAGAGAATCATCTTCAAAATATTTTCTTTTTGATGTGTTTATCTTTTCACCACATGAAAAATGTTCTGCACTGAGATGTTCAAACACCCAATGAGGTATTCTATTTCTCCTATCATATGACAAAACATAACTTTTCCTGGATCTAATTGTATCATAACTAGGAAACCCAAACTGCATTGTCCGTGATACAGGATCCTCAACATCAACTCCCATTGGTTCTACTGCATCTATTATTGCAGTGTCAAATTCGTCAGCAGCTTTGACACCAAACATGCCTTGTAGACGTTTATCTTTATAGAGGATGCCACCAAAAAATCCAACGGCACCGGCAATAAATGAGTTACGAAAAGCCATCTATAAAATAAAAAAGCAGCTGTAAAATTTGCAAAACACAAAAACAGTATTATTCATAATTCTATCCCGGGTTTCAAAGAGGTGTATCAAAAGGTTAAGACGAATACAGCTAAAAGGAATATTTAAATGAATACAAAAATAAGTACTTTATGTGTAACACCTTGATTACACCTCATACATCAATGCGATAGTCCAGTTACTGCCACTTTCTACTCAGCATAGAACTGTCAGCTTTATTGACAGCACGTATTATCCTTTCATGCAATTCTTTTGCATCCCGTTGCGACATGGCCATTGTTCGATAGCCATGTAGTGGGGTTTCAACGTAAGTTAGAGGTGTGGGATTCCCCGGAATGACGGCATTCATAATTTTTAAAAGACTTTTATTAAGAATTTCTTAAAATGGATATCGAAAAAACTTATATTAAGTGAAAATAAACCACAACAGGTGTCTTAACAAACTAGATCGCGCAATTGATCATTATAAATATAAAATATTATTTCCCCTAATCTCAATCTAAATAATATACTGCGTTCAGAATATAATCTTCCTCCGGTTGAATACAACGTCTGCTATTCAAATCTTTCTCCAAAGATTGTACAATGGTATGTACCTTTTTGGTTTGGCGGGAGGGCGTCTTGATTCTAAGCCGTCGATCAACACTTTATTTCTACACTGAACTTTCTCTAAATTCCTTTTTTGCTCACTAAAAATTTCTACCCTTTTTTAAAGGTTATCTTATTTGCATCTCCCTTCGTTTCACTTTTTGGTTTTGGGGTTTGGAAAAGTTTTGCCATTTCGTGGTCGTAAAAAACATAGGGTTATGTTAGAGGAAAGAGCGCGAGAGATGTCACACCGTGTCAAAAATTTCGAAAATTTAAGCCCACCACAAGTTCGGTGAACACCCCATTCAGGAGGGGGGGAAGCGAAAATTTTTTTTACTATATTTTTTGTGTCATTGAGGTTTTAACGTTTCCCCCCCCACAGCTGTGAATCAACTTCTTTTGTGAATTTAACCCCTTCAAGAAACACCTGTCCCTTAAAATATTACGCGGTCTTATCCCGACATCATTCCGGCAACCTTTGACCCCACGAGGAACTCCCTACCCACCCTCGCCCGGGTGTAACTCGAGGATAAAGAGGCCACCGCTATGATCTCGAAGCAAAGGGGGAGAAAAAAAGTTAAAAAATTTCGTAGATGAGACGTGACCCCCGCTTTCACAAAACAACAGAACTTGGGCTCAAAAACCCAAGCAATATTTTTAAAACCGGGGATATACTGTAATTAAAGCGGCGAAGTAAATAATCTAAATATTTTTAATAAATATCCTTACCTTTTTATTTATCTCAAAACGTCATAACATTAGTATAGTGTTAATAACTAGAAGACGTGGTGCACACAAAAGGGGGGGTCCCAGGGGGCGGGAACCCCCAAATCCTTGATTTTTTTTCCGATTGATTAAATTCTAAGTATACGTACGTAAAATTTAATTAAATATTTGTTATTAATGATTAATTTTATTAATTAATGCTAATTATTTATTCAATAATTAGTTTTTTCTGTTTTTTTTCCCAAAATCGACAAAATCAAAAGGAGCATGATACAAGAATGGTGGATTTCAACCTGGACCCCCCTCCACCTCCTCTTGAAAAATTCCTGTGTGCGCTACTGCTAGAAGAATGTAATATTTAAAGATGAAAGCATTTCTCGTACCTTAAAAGAATAAGAATGTCTGACCCGCACAATTGTGTGGGCTGAAACTTAAAGGATTATTTATGTAAAAGATCAAGTTTTCAGGTAACTCGAAAAGGATAACATGGGTTGTCAATAATAACGTTGATAGAACCATATTGAATAGAGTGGGGCAGAAACTGGACAATCTCAATGATGTATGTCGGGTAGCCAATGTTTCATACATAGAACACTTGTAAAGTTTGTAAACAGAACTTGAACTGTTTCTGTATTCCTTAAATGTCCTTTTGCTGTATGCGTCTTTGTGACTTTGTGTTTTTTTTCACTATAGAGCATCGAAACCGGTAGAGAATTATGAACAACTCTGTATAGTTTAATTTGATAATTTTTTATTTCTATTGTGAGGAAAAAAGAAAACAACCCTGATAACTATCAGAATTCTCATAGCAAATGAAATAAACTATATGTCTTAATCCATTTTAAAACAGTTTTCTAATACATTTTGCAATGTTTTTGAGTTGAAATTTGCAAATTTCCTTACTAAATCTTTAAAATAATTTTGCCCATTTAAGGCAACAGTTTTTTCTAGTAATGTTATGTTAAAATATTTTAAGAATAGGGATTCATTTATAAAAAGAAATACATTTAGCTTATTACCTAAAAGTAATTTGATTATGTGGCGGTGTGATATCTATATGAACTAGTACCAACATCACGCGACGACGATCGTTTTGGCGTGATTGGTTACTTACTTGCGTTCAAAAGGAAGGTCCAAACAAACCCTTTCCCCTCCTTCAGGCCCCTGGCCGTGAAAGGGGAGCCGCCCCCCTTCACACGCCGCAGTCGGCGCCATCTATCCACCGCACAAGCAACAACCGTCAAACATTGAGCAATTCTCAAATCGTCTCCCAAATAGCAATCAAAGTCGTCTCACACAAATGACGCAATTCTCAAACCGTCTCGCACGAAACGCAACCCACCAAGTGACGCAACTCTTACATACTCGCCACGAATATGGTATCTTTTTCGCCAACCGCGCCCCAGGGGGGTATGTGGCGGTGGATATCTATATAATAGTACCAACATCACGCGACGAGATCGTTTGGCGTGATTGGTTCTATTTTTCGAAACGGAATTTTTAAAAACGAACCTTCCTTCCCTTTTTTAAACCTTTTTGGGGGGTGGTAAGCACGTTTCCCATCACCACTGGGAGTCATTTAAAGTGAGAACATCTTATGTTTTGATTATTTCTTTTTAAATCGCATTACGTGTTATTTATAAAAAATATAATTTTTAAATATCGAAATTCACAAAATGAATATTATAGCCCGCTGGGATGAATCGGTAGATCATTCCATAAGCACCTTATCTCTGGGGAAATATGTTTTCTCGGTACATAGACCTTATACAGTTAATTTTTACAGTTCTGGGAAAATATATAAAACACAGCACAGCATTGGGAGGGATCCCTGCGCGATGATGCACGCCAGAGTTTCAGCAGCCTAACTGACTCATTCTACCGGTTTTCTACTAGAAAGAAGACGTGCAAGTACTTTGTCTGGTGGCTCCAGCTAGCAGTTATTACAAAAATAAATGATAGTTAATGTAACCATTGGCTACAATATTAAAAAATGTAAGAATTTATTCATATTACTGTCCTGAAATATTCAGGTATCAGGGTCATTCAAGCCATAAAAACGCATTATCGTTCCCTTCTCATGTGCTGTAGTAGAGTACAAACGCCGACGTGTGCATTTTTTTGTAAAATTGGCATATTGTCACCAACTTTAGTCAATTATACGTCGTTTGGAAAAGTTTTCTTACTGCTCAAGAAACTTACATATCGTCTTCTGCATTCAAAATTTGACAATCCAGAAATCGGTAGTCATGCCAGCTGAAGGGCTAGCTACACAAATCATAAGTGGAAAAATAATTTCTCATCGACATTTAAAAATGAATGAAGTTGATGGGAAATATATTTCTCACGGTCTTTCCTGGTTAAATATAAAATACACCATTTTTATACTTTTGTGAAATAAATCATATTCCCATTCTTATGGCAATGAAATTCATAATTTATAACATGCAAGATTAACCCTTAACTTCGCACTGTTGCATTTCTGCAACATACGATTTATTTCAATTTAACAGACTCGATATTTTTTTAATTACCTATAAATCACTTATCTGAGAATAAAAGATTACCGGAAATACATTTTTTGTCACTAAATGGGTACGTTTTTCCCGGGCCTTGGGTAGCCTGTGTTGAGCACCGGCTCCCCGGGCCGGAAGGCCTGGGGGCATTCCCCACCGCCAAAATACCCTCCGGGAAAGTGGAGCACGTGCTCGTTAAATCCGTGGGTCCGAAAGTCTTGTGGGCTGAATCACGAGTAGGGAACGGAGAAAATTTCCCTCCAATTCAGTTCCATGCCTAAATTGTGGAGGAAGGGGAAAGGGGGTGTCGCCATCTATTGCCCGTCGGGGGAAATTTTTCCCAGCTAAACGTACTGTCACTTGTATGGTGCTCAAGGCAAAAGCCAACGACAGGCACATCAGCCCATTGCACGATGAAATTTCGTGGCCCACGTTGTGCTTTGGCAAAAATAAAAAAATACCAATTATAAAGATCTCGGATGCCTCAAGAACTGTGTTTTGCCATAAAAAAAATCCATCTTATTTTATGCTTCCTCTTATTTATTGGCGAAATAAATTACCAGGTAAGAAATTTAAACATTTTATGATAAAGTTCTCATATAAAAAAAAGTTTTGTAATTTACAGTACAACACTGCTCAATGTTGCACTTCTGCAACAAACAAAAAAAAATGACTGAAATTCAATTTAAAACTAATTAATTTTTTTTTCACATTTTTCCATTTTATTATTACTTGAGAG
>BMAV01019855.1:17500-21640 GCA_019973955.1 Trichonephila inaurata madagascariensis
TGGGGAGGCTGAGTTGAGGAAAAAAAGGCCCTCCGTGGGCAAACCCACCCCGGTTGTTGGATCCTTAAAACGCCCCTGAATGAGTGACTTAAGTTTCTTTGGGATATTTCAGTGCTAATTTATATGAGCAATTCGAAAATTGCCCGCCAATCAGGCACACAACCAGCGCCCTCAACCACCATTATTATGCCTTAAAATCAGTTTATAAAAATTCCAATGTTTTAAATATTGAAGGTTTTTATGTGTTGATCGCCATAACGGAACAGTTTATTGAAGGATTTGGTCAAACAATAGTTTTTCTCATATCCCAGGGTTGAAGGTTGAGCTCATATAGAACTGTGTTTTGAAAGCTATTACGAAAATTTGCTATGATTCTAACAGCACTCAGCTGTATTCCTTCAAGTTTTTTTAAAATTAGAATCAGAAGCACTAAAGAAAAAGGCAGAACCAAACTCCCAAAAAAGGTGTAATTAAAAAACGTATGGTAATTTTTTAGAGTGAGGGATCTGCACCCCCAAAAAAAGCCCGAAGTAACCCCCTTAAAAAAATTTAAACACGAAATGTAAATGCAAAAAACCCCAAAAATACTGCCTTAATTGACACAAAATTTTGGGAGTAAAATAAAATATATATTTTACATAAAACAAAAAACCCAAAAATTATATCAGGGAAAAAGAAAACAATTTAAATTTTTGTAAGGGTTTTCAGATAATGTCATACTTCCCAAACAGAATTATGTATAAAGTGAAAATAAAAGCAAAAATGAAAACAAGGACATTAATAGGGTATGTGATCCCCCCCATCTGTAGAAAGTTTACACCTTCTGACCATTTCTTTTAATTTTTTGGTCAACCACCGCAGAATCAAGCAATCGCCATTCTTCTTGGGAAGGTTTTCCCGCTCAATAAGGGGTGGCTGGAGGTGGGGAAAAGTAAAGGTACAACACGGCCGAGAGCATCCCCCAAAATTTTCCCAAAGGGATTAAAGGGCGGGCGAATAAAAACTTTCCACGCCATACGCGCAATCCCCTTTACTCTCCAGGGGAGTCATCGACGATGTTCCGGGTCCAGGGGACGTGGGTTATGTCCCAAAAACAAAAGTAGGACCAACTGTGCAGCGTACAATCTCACAATGGGTTCTAGGACTTCATCTCGATAACGGACAGCCGTCCGAAAAACCCCTTTAAAAATTTGCAGGTCGGTGCGGGGGATCCCAATGAAATCCCTACCCCCCCCCATAAGCTTCCGCCTCGGAATGCGGTGTTCGGGGAAAGTTTTGGGGCTGATTGGGTTTCCTTGTTTACCCCTATCCTTTAAGCGACATCTGGCTCCCGGAAATCTTGACTCATTTTTGTAAACATGACATTGCCCCAGTCAGGCACAGTCCAAATTTCCATGTTTCCGGCACCACTTTAATCTGCCTCTCTTGATTGGACGGATAAGGGGAAACAAACTAGATACCCGGACATACGTCCCATTCCGGGAATATTCGGCGTACGGGAACTGGAGATATAACCTTCCAAAAAGGGCGCTGAACCATAGATGTCACACGGGGTGAAGGTCGCTCTTTGATTCCGCTTGGCTACAAAACAAAAATATGATCCCTTTCCCCAGGGGTTTTAACCCTTTGGGGGACCCCTAACGGGCCTTCGGACAAATGTCTGTGTGGTTTGGAATTGTTTCCATAAACGTGAAATTTCAGAATGATGAAGAAAGAGCAACATCTGTGATCGCCTTCCCGCTTCAAGCCCCCACAGCACGCCAAAACGCTCAGAATCTTCCATTCGTTTTTTTGGAAATCATAGAAACACGAAGTGTTTGAAAACATCTTTCGAAAATTTTTTCCTTTTCTATCAGCACTTTATAATCAACCTCTGTAACCCTTCATAAAGGTGGCTTCTTATAAGACTGCCCTTTTTTTCATATTTCTTGACATGAAAGCACGATTGGTGTTACCTAACATATTTGTATACTAACATACCTCTGCAACAATTCATCCTTTTTCAATTCTGATTGGCTTCCCGGGAAAATTTTCATTTTTCCCCTCCGGGGCTTCTTTTGGAAATAAGTGAATTTTAAATATTTGGGGTTTTTAAATTTTATTAACCAAAATTTTTTATATGCCTATTGCAAAAAACTCTTGGTCCCAAAATAAAAAACCCAGATATTTAGGATGTTTTGCGTATGGGGTTTTGACCTTTATAAAACGGGTTTGGGTTTATATTTAAAATAGATGTGTATTGGTGGTGATAAAACTGGTCATGGACTTCGAGGGATTAAAGGAAAATTTGTGGTCAGTCATCGGACTGAGAACTGATCCTTGGCTGAGTTCCCCAAGGATCAGTACTCAATCCTACGCTCTTCTGTTTTTTCTGAAGTGGAAAAAGTGATTACTACGAATATCAGTATTGGGGTTGCAGATGTAGCCAGCCTTTGTCACTCGAGTCACGACGTACTCGAGTGACGTATTGAGGCCAATCTATCCCAGTGCCTAAGCAGAGTCAGTGACTTTGCGACTGACCACAAATTATCCTTTAATCTCACGAAGTCCATGACCAGTAAATTGATACTTAATTTTCAATTGCCCTTTATTTCCTGGTTTTTTTCCCTCTCCATTCTGAGTTTAAAAGAGTTAATACATTTTCTAAAAATATGAGTATTTTAAAATCCGTGCGGTCTAAGTGCTTACGTATTTTTCACACAATTCCTTTACATGTCACTACACAACATGATACATTTTTTAATTAAAAAAATTAAATGCATGAATTACAAATTACATAGTTATTTCATAGGTTCCAATCTCTGTCAAAAATTTCTGCCAAGTCCGCTTTCAGCATACTTGCAAGTGGATTTGGCAGAAGTTACACCGAAGTTAAATTTCGCGTGAGTGGTCAGAATTTGTGGTGACCACTTTCGATTCTAAAGAAATATTCGCTCATGGTGCAATATATTACGAAATTCCTATTAAGCAAATTACTTTATCTTCTCATAATGATTTCAATAGAGCAAATGAAGGGAATAATTAATTGTTGTTCCAAAAAATTTAAGTTGCAATAAAAAATCATTAAAAATAGCGAAAACGCCTTAGTTTCTACAGGACGAGGGAAACTGTTTTTTACCTTTTAGTGCGAATCAAGCTAGTAGAAATGGTCTTTAGATTTAAAGAAAAATTTATTCTAAATTTTTAGTCATAATTTATTATCCTTCAAACATTATTTAAGGTCTGTTCTTATGAAATACATTTTTCATATTATTTCTTTATCTTTTAAATTTGGAATATTAAAAACTTTCTTAAAAACAATGGTAAATTTTTTTCAGTAAATACTTTTCATTTAATTTAAATAGCTTTGTTATGTAAATGAAGTTTGAACCACTTTAATGAACATACTGCTGTATAATTTGTCAAGCACTAGTAACCATGCATTTTATATAGCTGAAATTAAAACCAAAAAAAAATCTCTTACAAAGTCCCCCACACACACAGAAAAGAAAATAATATACTAATAAAATGAAAAAATAACTTTCCTTTTTCAGTAAAAAATGATTTGCATACTAAAATAATGCACAATTTCAACTAAAATATGTGAATACTGATGTCAGGGGAAAGATGCAAAACAGCTGAAGTTTATTCTATTAAACATTTTAGTGAATCATTTGCATACTAAAATAATGCACAATTTAAATTAAATATGTGAATACTGATGTCAGTGGAAAGATGCAAAACAGCTGAAGTTTATTCTATTAAACATTTTAGTGAATCATTTGCCTATGAAAATCATTTATACCATGTTTACCTTTTGCACCGTATCATTTGCCTATGAAAATCATTTATATTATGTGTTTGTCTTTTCTATCATATCATTTGCCTATGGAAATCATTTGTATCATGTTTGTCTTTTCTATCATAATTTAAATAGATGAAATATTTAAAAATGTAAAGCAAATGAAATACACACACCATATTTTTGACAATGAATTTGCTGCGATTACATACTATAACTAATTCTGATGTGATATTATGCTTACAATAAACCGAAAATTGTTACCTGTAGCATAAACAACCACAGAAGAAAATCTGGAATAAAGATAAAAAGTGAAATTAAATTTGAAAATTCATTAAAATAATGAGGGGAGGGAGTTA
>BMAV01019856.1:0-39623 GCA_019973955.1 Trichonephila inaurata madagascariensis
AATTTTTTTCTATTATATTGACGCAATTCAATTTAATATTTAAGTACATTTTGAAAAATAGTGCGCATAGAAAGAGATGAAATAATTTTAAAAATTAGCGCAAAAGAAAACATAAAAGAAAAGCTTGATAAAAAAACTCGCTTATTTACTAAATAGAATAATTAGAAAATTTCTTCTGTGCATAAAATGAAATTATACGTACCAATTCTCTTTCAAACCCAAACAATTTAGAATCGATCAATGAAGATAAAAAAATTCATTCAAATAATTCTCAAATAATTTTATAAAATAAAGTGATCTTTCCTTGTAAATATAAAATGACTTTTTTTTTTCACTTTCTGTGTTTTTCTAAATTCTGTGTTTCTTTTCCTCTTAAAACCCTGTTTTCAGTTTTTTGAAACATATATAAAGGACTATTTTGCGTATCATAATATCCTGTAACATTTTAAGAGATCATTTCTACAAAAAAAAGTAAAATAATTTATATCTTCTTAATAGTCCTTTTAATTTTTTTCATTTAAACAGTAAATAAATAATGGATAGTTTAATTGGATAATGAAGAGAAACATTAATCGTTAGATAAATGCGAGATTTTTTAAACCATTTCTTATAATCTTAGAGATATTTAATAACAAGAATTATAATTTTTTTTATTTAATAGGAATAATCTTTTAATAAAACATTTATTTCAAAGCAGAGAAGGCAAAGAATGTTATTATAAAATTCCTTTTCTTTGCTGTAATCACAATAATTTAATTCAATTTAATTTTATTTAGATTATGCACTTTTCGTTCATTAGTTTGTAGGAACAATTTGTGAATTTGTAATTTTTTGCTTTATTCACATGCAAAATTATTTAAACAATTTTCTACTGATGATGTATGTGAATTTATATTATTTTCATATAAAAAAATTGAACAATGTTGATAATACTTAAGAGTTTAAGAATTTCATTTTAAAGATTTTCGATAGTGTGGTATTTGGAGTGTTATATTGAAATTATCGTAACTTAATAATACTATAGAGTAGTATTTCTAAATTCTACTATTAGCTCATAATCTCTATATATTTATTTATTTATCTTGGTGGAATTATCAATCGTTAATAAAATACATTTTAAAGTGCTCAATTGAGTTGCAATTTTATATACAGGATTATTTTGGATCACAATACAATAATATAATAATAATTAATAAAAATTAATTAATTAAAACTAATTATTTAAAGAATTACAAAAACAACCACGTTGGCATCATTTTTGGCGACTTGTTTCAAAACTTGAAAAGGTATTTTTCTCACGTGTTAAAGTATTCAGTTGAACTGAAATTCATATTGGATGACAATACAATAATATAATAATAATTAATAAAAATAATTGATAAAAACTAGTTATTTAAGGAATTACAAATACAACCACGTTCGCATTATTTTTGGCGACTTGTTTCAAAACTTGAAAAGTTTTTTTTTTTCTCACGTGTTAAAGTATTCAGTTGAACTGAAATTTATATACAAGATTGTTTTGGATGACAATACGATACTTTAATGATAATTAATAAAAATTAATTACCACTTAATGTTGTGATTATGTCATATGTATATGCATATTTATATTAATTGTAACTTGTATAAAATTTTTCTTTCTTGATCTATGTAGAATTAACTTTTTAACCAACATCTATTAAGGTATCCGACTACGTTCGGAACCGTGATTTTGCAAAAGAGTATAAATGGGTAATATTTAAGATATTTAGTGCCACTTAGATTAGAAAATATACCTAAAATTGTTTTAAGAATAGTATTACAATAAAAATATATTTAAGTACAATATTTTGCAAAAAGTAAACATAGAATGACCCATTTTCAAAATATTCTCCTTTTGTAAAAAAGGTTTCTATTATAATAATATTTTGCCTGTATATAGCTCAAACCTCTGTACCGAGGCTCAACTAGAATTTTTAAAATATCTAACTTAGAATTGGGTTTATCCATGTTTTACGACAAGAGGAGAGAAATTTTAAGAAAAAAACACCGATAATTATTTCAATGGGTTGTAACTCTGAAAATAATGTGAATTTTTCAAAAATCATGTTTGAGCCTCTGTACAGAGGTCTGAGCTATATACAGGCAAAATATTATTATAATAGAAAAGAATTTCACAAAAGGAGAACATTTTGAAAAAAGGTTTTTCTAAGTTAATTTTTTGCCGAAATATTGTATTTGAATAAGTTTTTTGTCAAAATTTCCTTAAAACAACTTTATACACGTATTCTAATCTAAGTGACACTAAATATTATGAATTTTATCCATTTATGCGATTTTTTAAAATCACGGTTGCAAACGCAGTCGGATACTTTAAACTGTTCTTTGATTGCGAGGAAAATAATTATTTGAAATATTCACCAAACAAGCTGGACACATTCTATTTTTACCAAAGAAAAAAATAACGTACACCCTCTTTTTTTTTGCAAATTTGAATCAGTTGTAGGTGATCTGTTACGATAATATGTAAGCACGAAGAAAAATCTAGAATTAACGTTTCCCGAATTGTTGTTTACTGGTGAATTATTTTCCTTTACGAGTGTGATATATCAATAATTTGAATATTTTACATTTTTTAAAACTTAACAAAATAACTTTTAATTTGTACCATAACAACGCAAATACTTAATAAGGCATAAATGACAAGCTAATAAATCGTTTAAAATTACATTTCGTTTTAATTATATATTTTTATACAAAATTTAGTCATTTATAATTTCTTTATATGAAGTATAGGGTAAGCAGTTTTATTTCAATTTTTGTTGCGTGACATTATTAAGTGCTTTTATTTTAAGTAAAAAGAAATAGTTTTACCGCAACTAAAAGTGATAAATGAGAAGTTAATAAATGATTTATGCATGGGTTTACACCACGAACTTTATTTTCATTTTTAAAGAATTTTATCATCAATCTCTCTTAAAGTATAAAGTAAAAGATTCTTCTTGCCTTGTTTCTTGAAAGTTTCGAAAAAAAAATGTCTTTCCTTTTGAAATATATTTTAAATGTTATTTGTCCGATAAATAGAGGTTTATGTATGGGAAAACTTTTATTTAAATATCCTTTTGACAAAAGATTCTGAAAGTTACTTTTTTCTATGCATGATTTATTATACATTACCTTTCACACTATGAACCATTTACAAATTTAGCAGTACAAACTGCGAATAAAAATAATTTTTAGTGCATATTTTTTTCACAAGATATTACGGTTTCCCACTCTCGGCGACAACTTTAAAAAAAATAGAGATATGGGGATTTGTTTGTGGGCTTCAGATTTATTCAGTACATTTTAAGAAAAATATGCAAAAATGCAAAATATGCAAATTATTATTACTAAAGGGAAAAAATGGGTAAAAATTGACAAAACATTACATAAACGGGTCCATTCTGTACAAAAAGTTTAAGAACAAATTTTCAATTTCTCAATTTTAATGTGTTGCTTTGGTATTCTTTTTTAAAATGACCTTCATTATAAGAGATATTTTAATTTTTACAAAACCTAAAGCACTTTATCTTATTATTATATGAAATTTCCTTAAAAAAACTGGGATTATATTCTCATAAATGGCTTTAAATTTTGTAATAAAACAGCGATTGACAAATCTGAAGGTTAAAACACTTTTATTATTATACAGAACATGCACAAAAAATTTCAGTTCATTATTTTCAAACCTTTTTTTTTTAACAATCTCTGTCTCCGCTTGAGCATTTTAAATAAAAAAAACACACACATTTCGAGTAAAAATAAATACTTTAAATTTTGACATCTTGCCTAAAGTAGTGGCATCTGCTTTTACTAAAATACTTGTAGTTTTTGTTCATGTGAATCAAAAATAATAAACTTGGTATTTTTATAAAGCTAAAAAAAATGACCTGTAAAGAATTGTAAAAATAATTGTCAATTTTGACAAAATTCACAACTTAAGGGTAGTTGAACACTTTAAAAGTATTCAATGCTATAAAATACTTTTAATACTTCTGTTCTTGAGTAAGAGATTATTAACGATGCACACTAAAGGGACCCGTTAGTTATTGGCTACGGATCTTGCAAATATGAAAATTTGTCACACATGAACAACATCCCAATCTCCTAAAATCCACACCACTCCAACGGGTAAATAAAAAGTTTTACTTCAAGAAATCATAAATAGTGTTTTCTTATAAGTGATTTTGCTTGCTGAATGAAGGAATAGATATGTTCAGAGTGAGTTTTTATTAACGTTGCAATGGACCTCGTAATTTTGAAAAGTGGTCAAGTGACGAGGGTATGGTTAATCGAGCAGGCAACCCAATTTTTTAACTTCCACATCAACCCAATATGAAACTTCTGAGCCACGGCAAACTTTACTTACATCAGCGCCTCTACACGGAGGGTCTTCCGTGGTATCAGGACTCGAATTCGTGACTCGACAACACTAGCTGCGAGTTTGGGACCATGATCATTAGGTTACAGTGGCTACAAAACTTTTATCGAATATAGTATTAAAGTAAAGGTTACAAATGAAATATTTTTGCTGAAAAATTATGAATACCTTAAAAAAGACTTTTAAGCCAAAATTGCTCTAAGAATTGAAATAAACTCAGGAAAGAACGAGTATTTCAACCTCATAGTTTAATGTGTTAATTCAAACTAATATATTTAAAAATAAACGCTTTTAGAATGATATTGTTACGAATTTTACATCTTAAGGCTTTATCACACATACATAAATTTGGAGCAAGTTTTCTTTCAACCAAAATTTCAACCAATTTTTACTCAGTTGCCATAGCCACGGCTTTGAGCAACTTTTTACTAGTGAGCTGAAAAAGTTGTTCGAAATGAAAATTGCTCCAAATTTCAGCCAATAGCGTTCTTCATCGCCTCTGTGAAAACAAGATGGCAGGCTCGTCTTCGTCAAGCGCACTGTCAGAAATTTATGTATTAAAATGGAACAAAATGATGGAGAGAGCTTTGATTGACTAAGTTGAAAACTTTCTATACCTATGTAATCCTAAAATTCCCCATTTCACAAAAAATATTTGGAAAAAATTAGCGAGTGTGAAGCAGTGCTAGTGGTGAGTAATTTTTCAATGAGGAGATAGAGCGTAGCTGACGTCAGGTAATTTCATTTTGTTTACGGCAACCCTTCACTCTCAGCTGCTTTAAAAAACTGGTTGAAACAATTACACGAAAAATGTATGTGTGATAAATCCTTTAGAATAGTGTAATTAATTCCTCTCTGGATGTTTAATTCGTTAATATTTTTTTTTTATTTTATGATAACAATTGTAGTATTCGCAAGCAACGCCACCCCGTTCAGCATAATGGCGATTAAATGGAAACTTGGCTCTTTGTTTGCCATGCAGCTAAGTTGGTATCATTTTTCGAAACCAAATTTGTCGACTTGATGATCTTTTTGGACGCCATGTTTGACGACGGTAAACACATGGATGCTTCAGGAAACCACTGGAGAAATATTTAGGATCACGATCTATGACTTAAGCAGATATTTCGAGAAAACAGTGGAAGGTAGCCTCGCAGACTGTAAATAGTGGTCGCTCTCCGAAACTTAGTCAGTTTTACTTCAGCTCTTGAAGAGTTCTTTTGAGAGTATCTTCCTGTGTGTGTGCGCGTAAAGATTTTAACGCTACGTATTTGTATCTTTAGACACTGTTAGTTGTATATGAGTGTTATGGAAGGTGTTAAAACCTCCTGGAGCTTATTCTGCGAAATTCGTCGCTTTATCTTGTATTTGTATTGATTGTTTTTCGTCAATACATTCCATCGCTTTTAAGTAATTGTATTGTTTTTTAACATAAAATCCAAGAACTCCAATCTGTGCTGCAATGTTAAACTAAATACCATAATAGAAATTTTTAAGAAATAATTTTATTCACTTTAATCTCAAAAGTAAAATACTTCTTTTTAAAATTCTCATAAAAAAAGGAATATTAACTAGGGATATTACAAATATTTTTTTTTTCAGGAATCATCAATCAAAATTTTAATTTTAGAAAGTCATCCCAAAGAATATGTGCACATGGAAATAACAGAACTGTTGATAATTTTTATATTTCGTTTCACTTATTTCTGTTAAAACTTTTAAAATCTATTTTGTTCTTTTTTAATTATTAAAAAAAGAAGAAAAAAATCAAACCCTTGATAAAAATATATTTTATCTTCTGTTCAATTTTCAATCCATTGCTCTAAAAAATCAAAGATACTATAGGTTTCAATTCCAAAATGAAAAACAGACGTTTTTATTTTTCCGTATTCTCCTTTATCATGTTTTTTGAAAATATTTATTGGAAACTTCACTTACGATGAGTGCATAAAATAAATTGAAAATAAAATAAAAATTAAGAAAATAAAAAAGCTTTTGGATTTTCTCGAATCAGCAATGAATCAAAATGAATGAAGAAATACAATGTTTTGAAAGTAGTAGTTGCAATTTCCGTTTGAAATATTTTATAATAACTCGTTTTAGAATTTAAGGTAGCCAACTTTTTTTTGAACAAAATTTTTAAAATTTTTTACCATTTTAAATTATTTTTATGTTTAAAAAAAGTAACTGCGTGCATAAATATAAACCCAAAACCCCTTTTCCCCACAAAAACAATCCTTCTAACTTACCTCTTCTGTATTACGTAATTTTTAAGTTTTAAAAACCCTTGATGAAACAATTACAAGTTTTTTTTCCTACGCAGAAATAGTATTTGTTAATTCATCAAACACTTTTATTTTACTTAAAATGTTTGTTTCAATAAATAAAAAAATGTAAAATATAATCATACATAAAAGATTTCATACATAAAACAAGAAATATATATACAAAAAATGCCAGGTTTTTTCTTTAAAAGAACTTACTGGTGCCATCTGTTGCAGATAAATCTGAGTTCGTCAGAAAAAACGAAGAATAAGTTTGAAATTGAGACAGTAAAATTTAATGAATGAGTTATTAGTTGAAAAAACTGAATTAACATCAATTTTAAGCCACTACAGGTTTAAAAAATGTATTTGAACTTGAATGGATGAATAAAAAATATTTTATTAAAGATTGAAAGTTTGAACAAGACATATATAAAGGAGAAATGCGACTCACTCACTGGCTAATCACAATATCTCAGGAACTATTGAACCTACAGACTTAAAATTCAATAGACAGTTTCCTTTCAAAGAGTAGACATCCGCTATGAAAGGATTTCACAAAGGTCGAACCCCAAGCGGCGTTACGGATAATTAGTTCCATTATTAAACTATTAGATGCTCATCCTTGAAATTTTAGAAATAAAGATTCCTTTAATAGAGTGGGGGAATCTTTTAAAAATGGGTTTTGTAAAAATCAAAACCCCCAAGTGGCGTTTCAGGGGATTTAAAATTCGGTTAAAAGATAATTATCTCTATTTTTAAACTATTAGACGTATAGTCTCTAAATTTGGTACGCAGATAATTTCCTGCAGTAGAGGTCCGCTACAAATTAGTTTTTGTGTGGATGCAAGTGGTTTTGCGTGGGCCATTACAGATAATCATTTCCGTTTTTAAATTATGTAACGTGCAGTCTTGAAATTTGGTAAGAGGATTCGTTTTTTGGGTAGAGTTCCACTACAAAACGGGTTTTGTGAAAATTATGCAGATTCAATTTATAAAGTAAAAGTCCACTGCAAAACAGTTTTTACGAAAATCGACCCTTTAATGGCGTTACAGGGGCCTAAAAGGCGTTATAGATAATTATTATATCGTTATTTAAACTGATAGATGTACAGTCTTGAAATTTGGTATGCAGGTTCCTTTTATAGAGTATAGGATCCGCTGCAAAATGAAAATAGATCCCCAAGGGGCGTTGTGGGGACTTAAGGGGCGTTATAGGTAATTATATCCATTTTTAAACTATTAGATGAACTTCTTTGAAAATTGGTAAACCGACTCATTTCATGAAGTAGACATCCTCTACAAAATTGATTTTACGAAAAAACGACTCTCAAAAATGCTGTTGCAGGGGTTTGGGGGGGTTACAGATAATTATTTCCATTTTTAAATATCAGGAGTAAAAAGTCAAAAGGGGGAAGCAGATTCTTTTCATGCTGTAGAGATTCGCTACAAAATAGGTTTCGATAAAATTGACCCCCAAGGGACAATGCGAGTGATTAAGGGGCCTAATAGATAAATATTTTCGTTTTTAAACTATTAGACCCACCAACTGGAAACTTAGAAGGTATGTTCCTTTCATGGAATTGAGTTCCTCTAACAAAGAGTTTTTTGAAAATTAACCCTCAAGGGAGGGGGCTTGCGACTCGTCAAGGAAAGTTTTATAAAAATTCCTGTTTTTGATTTTTTAACCCATTTAATTGAAGTTTTTTAAGCATGTTTATTCAGTTGAATTGATTTCCACTACGAATGGATTTTACCGAAATCAAGTCCAAGAGGAGGCGGGGGAGTTATTGGGGCGGATTGATAAACAAAATTCCCGTTTACAAACTACTAGGAGTATAATAATAAAATTTGGTTTGCTATTTGTCGAACTGAATTCCTTTAAGAATGCTCTCAACTGGGTTACGGGGCGTATTGATGATAGAAATTCCGTTTTTGCTCTATTAGATTTAGATTTGAAATATAGCAAGCATGCTTATTTTACGGAGTAGAGATCCACTGAAAGTTGCTTTTGTGGAAATCCACTTGATTATTGGGTTAAGTGAGCACAAAAAATCTATCTTCTTCTATTTTAGAGATTATTAGAAATTATCAATTATAAGTTCTGTCCTTTTTATATCAAGAGGTGGTGAGAGTTAGAGCTATAAATATATTTTTCAATACAATTCAATTCTTAAAGCTAGAAATCAGTAATTTATATATATATATATATATATATATATATATATATATATATATATGTGTGTGTGTGTGTGTGTGTTGTGTGTGTATGTAAACAGTATATATTTATACAACATCGTGTGAAATACCCAGGGAAGCTGGTGGGTAACGGCTAGTATATATATATATATATATATGTATGCATATGGAGAGGGAACTATAATGGGAATTGAAAACTTTTAAGTATTATTATAAACAGTTGCAAAAGTATCTATATAAATCCTATCATCTTGGATTGTTTTGCTATTTTTAATAAAATTATTGAATTAGAAGATGGAAAAAAATAGCTGAAAATATTTATTACTGAAAACACGAACTTTGCAAAAGCAACACGAATCAATTTGGCTTAGTAGGCCTGCTAAGTTCCGTAATTTTAATTTATCCTGTACAGTTTACATTTTGACATACACACAGACAAATTAATTTTTTTTTTTTGAAAACAAATTGATTTAGCAAAAATTTCTGTTAATAAAAAAAAACCCTTATTCGCATGAATTTATTGTACAGTTATAAAATTAACATACGTGCAAGAGTTCCATGTATTTTAAAAAATACAAATTTTCAACTGACCATTCATTTCAAATGAGTGTGTGTCATTGAAAAGCCTTAAAATTACTTTTCTCATTTATAAATAAATATATATAATTTAATTTCTCAATATAAAACTATTGTCATTACTAACATAAATACACTTTCACTATTCATGAATAGTACTCGTACATGCGCTGGGAGACTGCTACAGAGTTTGAAATAGTAGAACATGAACTTTTTTAATTCCAGCGTTTTAAAAAATGTTTAAGAGGTTGCTCCTATTTTTGATATATATAAAACTTTCCATAGAAGTTTAAATACTTTTCTTTACTTATGGGAAATATATTTTTGAGAATTTATACACAGAAACTGATTTATAAAAACATTTGCGTGTACAAAATACGTTAACCATTCCTTAAATCTCCTTAAAATTATGACAATATGTTTATCGTTGACTACGCAGGAGAAAACCATTTCACTCACTTACTCATCACGATATCTCCAGATTTATTACACTAACAGACTTGAAGTTTGGTAGTCAAGTTTCTTTTCTTGAGCAAAAATTAATTATCGAGAGAGATTACAGGGGAGTTCTAAATTTAATCATTCCCTTATTTTAACTATTAGAACCACTGACTTTAAATTTGAAATCCACGTTTCTTTTGTTGAGTATGGATCCACTAATCGCAGTTTTTGTGCAGAAATCGTCCCTCATAACGGAGTAAAAAATAATATTTATATTTCGGCTGGCAGATAAGTCGTGAAATAAATTCCGGTATATAAATTTTGCTTTATTTATTTATTTATTTTACTTCACCATTTTATTTTCTAAATCGTTCTTTTAGAACGGAATAATTTACAATTTACTTAAAAAATATTCAAAATATTAATTAAAAATTTCCGACTCATTTCCTACTAACATTTATCATACTAACTAAATTGTTGTATTTCTGGATTTCCGCGGACGAAAAACGGGTGTACCTGCTAATTTGTTTTACAATTGCATTTGAAAAACAGTTGTGATATGGTCGATCTCTGTAGACCATATCTTTGGTTTTCGGCGTGAATTAGAGGTGTGGGGTTCTCGAAATGAATAGACATTTTAGAATTCTTAAAATGACTTTATTAAGAGTTTTACTTAAATTTCTAATATATTGGACAAACTTATATTAAGTGAGAATAAACCAAAACACGTAGCCGTAGCTAAAACGAATCGCGCAACTTGGATCACTTATCTAAATAATTATATTATCCGCCTACTCTCAATTCTATTAATATTACGAATTCGGATAACAAATAATCTGTCCTACCTTGAATTCCACGCAACGGTTCAATCACTTTCAGAGAGACAGATCGGCGCGCGTGCAATAGTATGCACCTTGTAGTAATGGCTAGGAATCCGTGATTCTTTGGTAGGCCGTCAAATTACACTTCCATCTTTTCCAAACAGAACTTTCTCTAAATTGCCATCCCGCTTACTAAAACTTCTGTTCTTTTAAAGGCTATCTTATTTGCATCTACACTTTCATTTCACTCCTTGGATTTGGGTTGGAAAAGATTTGCCATTAATCTTGGCCGTCAAAGAACCCAGAGGTTATGTTACAGAAAAGACGCGTGAGCCCGTCACAAAGTATAGGAAAATACATCTGTTCTTCGTGTATCGAATTAATATTAATTAACTACATATAATAACATTATTCCAGATAGTTAACTATATATTAATCATTGAGTGAAAATATGCTTTAATTATGCAAGCATAATTATTGTTTGGCGTATATGGAGTATTATATACAAATGGTCTATAAATTTATGTCATAGTCACATGATAATGACAATCCAGTGTTTTTAGCCAATCAGCTGATAAATTCTTTCGACGTCATAGTTACATGACGAGTTCAGTCACGTGTTCGCAGCCCAATCAGTTAATGTGCTTCCTTTTAAAAGTCCATGTTTGTCAACAATAATAAAGTACATAGGTAAATAAAACACACTTGTATTAAGAGTATAATTATAGTATATTAATTTTTAATTCAGAATTTTTTTTTATGAAAAATCGTACACCTTAATACGTACCAATTATCAAATTTGAAATTTTATCTTAATTTTACAAGTAGAACAGCAAGTACAAATCTAATTTACATTTGTTTTGAACTTAATAGAGAACACGTGATTGCATTTATCACGTGATCATGATGAATTTAACCCGTTGCACTTATCTTTTAGAACAATTATTTAAAACATTTTCCTTTTTCATGTAGCAACATTTTACGTACCTTAATGAAATCGAAATAGCGATACAAGAAAATTCCTCATCTACATTAAACAATTAACTCTCTTTTGAAGTAAATTAGAAGACAAGATGGCGGATATTTCTACAGCACCGGAAAAATTCCCCGTTTTTAATTAAGCTTCCAGCAGAAAATCGAATTCCAATTGCCTTTTTCGTCACCATCCGATGGCAACGCTTTCAAAAGAAGGATGCCACCATTGAATTTAAATAGCTTTGTAACGCTTTTTTTTTTTTCTAATTTCATTAATGACATTCTAGTATACAGCGAAAAGCTGTGCGATTTATAGGAATAAATAGAATTAACTGGAGTTATAAATTATGTAATTTATGCTACAAAGAATGAACATTATTGTAGTGTTTATTAAGGTTAGTGTTATCTTAATGGTAGAAGCATTAATTGGTAATTTATAATCACATTAATATGTTATGTGAATTTGTCAAGATAGCTTACAAGAAATTAAGAAAGCAATAAAGCTTTATTGTGGTACAGATAGCGCTTCAAGACACATAAAGATTACGTATAATGAAGCTGGGATTTATAATGTAATTTAGAACAATGCTATGGGTAAAATTTGTAGATAAAAATCTTAGAAAGAATAAATGTTACTGAGTTAATTCTTCATCATTGTCTTTTTTAGTTTTATTTTGCTTAAAAATGCGCATTCTTCTTGCAAAGTAATTACGTTAAACTAAACTGAAAATTACATTTAATTAAACGTTTATTAAATTAAACCTGAAAATTCTATCGAAATTTTTTAATGAAATGCGTATTACCGAAACAAAACTAAGTAAGGTTTTATTATAAGTAAGATATAAATATTTTGTGTTGTGTTACTCTGTTGTTGTTTTAAAAGGTGATTGAATACGTACAAATCTGTGATTGTAAAAAAGCGTACAAATGATTTTTTTTTTTTTTGTATTTTTGTTAGTTGAATCGGAATACACATATAAAATTGTTTTAAGAATATTATTTCAAGAAAAAAATGATTTAAGTACTATTTTGTTTCCCCAAATAGCATGATTTCAAAACATTTTCCTTTCATAAAAAAAAAATGCTTTGTAATAAAAATACTTTTTCTACATATATGTATGACTCTTTATATAGAGGCTGAAGTACGAATGTTCAAATTTTTAACTGAGAAGTAATTATATATTTGATTAATTAATATTTATATAATAATAATATATATTTGATTAATTCATATTTTATATTGTCAGAATACAGAAATTTTAACAAAAAAAACATACGTTATTAGTTCAATCGATCGAAACTTAGAAAAAATAATGTGAATTTTTTTCAAAAATCTTAGTTTATTCCCTGTATGGAAGACCTAGTTATATATTGGCAAATTATTATTACTATTCTAAAAGCAGTTTTCCTAAGAAGAGAATGTTTTCAAAATATTTCATTCTTTATTTTTTGTCAAAAGTGCATTTAAATACTTTTCCTCATAATAATATTCCAAAAACAATTTTATATGTATATTCTAATTTAACTGACATTAAATATATAAAAAATATTCATTTATGTGCTTTGTCAAGGTAACGATTCCGAAAGTAATCAAAAACTTTTATAGAAAAAAATTCTTTTTGATTTGTAAAATACCGTGACAAGCAATTTGTAAAATAACAATATAAATGTGAATGAAAAGATTTAATGTTTTCAAAATTAATGTAAATATAATGGCGAATTCAGAATTGAATTTTTTAAATTTTAACTTGTAATTACTTCAATTTATATTCGTTATAAGCCAGCGTTTCTTAAACTGTTGGACGCGCCCCTTAGAGGGGCGTGATAACTATACGAGGGGGCGCGAGCATATTGAAAAGTCTTAAACAAAATATTATTTTTAAAACATTATTAATTTACTGAAAGTAAACAAATAAAATACATTCTCACATAATAAAAAAATAATATATACATTAACACTGTTATCACAAACTTATAAATGTATCAGTACTGCATAAAGTATTTCATAATTAATTCAACAGTACTACAAAAACAAGTTTAATAATTAAAAGTGATGTCATGGGCTTATCATATATAAAATTATATACAAAAATTATCTTGATAATTTGTGCGGTTTATAATTAATCCCTTAACTGACGAAAAAAAGTTTCGCGATTCGCTCCTCAATGCCACCGTTTTCTACGTAAAGAAGACAAGGGAGAAAAAAATAAACAAATCCTCTGAAGTAAGTCAATCCTTCGCAAACACTGTCAATATCGTTTTCTTGCATACTAAAGCCTTCGGAATAATTTTATGGATAACAGTGCTTAGAAAAGATCGTACTTTGGAAAGACGTATATATACGTCCAAGTCAATTAACGCTTTGGTTGAGTGAGATGTTTATATACGCCGGTGCCACTTAAGAGGTTAAAGTCATATTGTAGTCTTAGCGTCAAATTATAGCATTAGTGAATGCAATAGAGGGGTATTGTAAGAAAGGGGGGCGCAATGAAAATTATATGATTGAAAAACGGGCCGCAAGTATTGAAAGTTTGAGAAGCACTGGTATAAGCGGTTTCTATCAATTAGCGTAAAAGAGAGAGAATGTGTGTACCGGATAAACCCTAATATACTTTATTCAATCACCTTCAATCTTTTTGAATCAGCATCTTTCTGAATCTCTTTTTTTACATCATAAGCAACTGCAGTCCACAACATAACTAAGACAAGACAATAACAAACGAGTGTTCTTCTCATCGCCTCGCGACCGATCACTCGCGTTTGTTCGTAATACTTCATAGTGAACTTTGTTATTTTGAACTAAAAGGCAATCCATTTTTATCACTGGCGTGCCCAAAATATTGTGTCGCGTGCAATTGATGTCATCGTGTGTTTTACGTCCAGTAGCGAACCTGTGCCGATATCGCTACCCTGAGACAAACTTTGCCGACTTTCCTGGTGACAGTACCACTTGTTTGGAGTTGATTGTATAACCGGGAGACCACTTTCGGGCCAGTTGTAATCTTCGAGCCACCTTCTCTTGAGACTGACCAGCTTCATGCCTTTCAACGACTCTCAATCTCAAGAAATTATCTAAGCCTTTATGAGAAGTCATTCTCACTGAAAACAGACTAACTTATTTGTTTTAATGCAATATTCACAAAATCGGAGGCAAAATTCCCATATGCTTGGACGGTTTCACTCTAGAAGCTCTGCAAAAACTTACGCTAAACAACATAGTTTCCTAAACTGAAGGTGAATATTGTACTACCTGTTTTTCAGAATATATAAAATACAAATTCGGTCAGTTTAACTGGAAGCATTTTCAAATTTTCACGAAAAACATGTTTGTGACCTTGATTTTGGACATGAGTATGTACAGTATTTCCAAACTGTAGAATTGAAGGATTGTTCTTTACTTTATCTTCAAATAATTTTTTAATAATTTGGATGGCGGTAACTTTGCCATTAAATATTAAACTGCTTTCATAACAACGATAGACATAATAATGCTAATTTTCTTGGAAAAAATATTTTTTATATGAATTTGCTCTTTAGCAAATACATAATGAAATAACATCACATGGGGAAAATGTAGAGCATTTAATAAACGATTGAAAAGTTCTATAGCCTTATATCATATAAAGGATTAATACTATATTACAGATTCGAACACTCTTAAGAGCAAAGTGTTAAATCAGGTATATTCCTCATCATTTGATGGGGATTTAAAATTACACAGTTCATTGCGTTAACCCTCATGTTTCTTCGAAGTGTGCGATGCTAATAAAACAAATAACCAATCAACAAAGTACAAACATACATTAAGATATCCGAATACGTTAGGAGCCGTGATTTTGCAAAAGCGAATAAATGGATAATTTTCATGATATTTAGTGTCACTTAGAATAGAATGCATGTATACAATTGTTTTAAGGACATTTTGACAAAAAATTATTTAAATACACTATTTTGGCAAAAATTGACTTAGAATAATATTTTTTCGAAATGTTCTCCTTTTGGGTAAAATGCTTCTATTATAATAATATTTTACCTGTTTATAGCTCAGACCTCTGTGCAGAGGCTCAACTAGAATTTTTGAAATCTATATCTTAGAAGTGGGTTTATCCATGTTTTACGGCAACAGAGGGGAGAAATTTTAAGAAAAAAACGCCCATAATTATTTCAAATGGTGGTAACTCTGAAAATAATGTGAATTTTTCAAAAGTCATAGTTGAGCCTCTTTAGAGAGGTCTGAGGCAAAATATTATTATAATAGAAGCATTTTTCACAAAAGGTGAACATTTTGAAAAAATATTATTCTAAGTTAATTTTTTGCCGAAATATTGTATTTAAATAACTTTTTTTTCTCAAAATGTCCTTAAAACAATTTTATACATGTATTCTAATCTAAGTGATACTAAATATCATGAAAATTATCCATTTATGCGCCTTTTTAAAATCATGGTTCCGAACGTAGTCGGATACCTTAATAAAAAAATCTGTTTGCTTACATGCTTCAAAGGACCGATTTGTTGACATTTGTTTTTATATTACTGAGAGAATAATCTTACTCGGATTTTGACACGGTTTGCTTTTAAGCGTTTCTAATGTTCTACAATAATTATTAATTTTTTTTGAAAAATTAAATGTTAATCATCATAGGCACTATTCCATCTTAACTTTAACCTAAAAAATAATGCCTTTAAGCTTACCTGAGCTGTAATAAAATCTTAAAATAACATATCTCCAATTTTTACTACTTTTCAGAATCAATAGGGCTGCATACAAGAGCTCGAACTAAGATGCACAGTTCCTTCTGTTCAAACAATGACAGTTTGAACTAGAAAAGCAAATGGATAATATCCTAAGAAACAAAAACGAAAATGTAGAATGTCAGAGTTATGTATTAGCATTAAATTTATATTTTGAAATAGAAGAAAGACTATTACAACTGAGACGTTTTGGCTATTCAAATAAAAGAACATCATTCCAATCAGACTCGGAATACATTCACAAAAGGAAATTGATGTAAGGTCATAAAACGCTTCAATATCAAATACCAGCCATCAGTAACTATTGAGTTCTTGTTTTTATGCTGGCGTGCTTTTAAATATAATAATAAAAATTTTAAGAATAAACTTAAGGAATGTCTCACATTACTGGAAAAATACTTATCTCTTAGAACTGCAGTTGCCTTTGATGGGTGATATCTTCTTTAAATCGATGTATTTTTCCCGGAGGAGCGATTTTATGAACAATTCTTCAGAAATTGGAGTAATACGTTTTATTGGAGTCGTTGATTTAGAGAATTTGCCTATAAACATTTTCTGACAGACATTAAACTGGTGTTGAAGGAAGCATTCGGTTCATAATGGTTCATTTCATTTTTATATTTTAATGTTTGTTATTATTAAGTTTTGATGATGACTTTTACTGTTGATGGTATAAAAACTATGTTTCTGAAAAATATATTATGGAAATGTTATTGAATTTAAAAAAAAGTTTTCCAAGGAAAAAAAGTAAATTATCATTCATTGAAAATATACCTAACATAATACACAAATACTATTTTATACATTATCTGAATTCTTAAAAGCATATGAGCAATTACTTATTACAAAAGACCAGTTATATCAAAATAAATAATTTTTATTGCAGAATAATATGCAAACATTATTAGTTATTACTTTAAGTTTTAATACCTGAGAACATTGCTCACAAGTAACTGTACTTTTTTTTCATTAAGGTGTGCAAGTCTAATTTACTTTTTATTGTATCTATTATTAAAGACCGAATAGTAAAAAAGTGTTTAAAATTTAAATGCATGTACACGCAAGTTTTAAAGGATTTACAAGGCTAGAATTAAATCTTATTTAACCCTGTTCACCTTCTAGTTAAAACGTCATAAATAGGCTTTAATTTACAGTACTTATTATTTTTATGAAGTTTAAACAACATAGTTAGTTTGACCAGTGCCAACAATATGCATTAACCTCTTACACTCCAATGTTCCATTATTGGAACATCAATTTTGAAATGTTCCAAAAAATTCAATTTTATTCATATTCTTCCGTAAAAATTGTTTTGAAGACAAAAAATATCCATTATTTTTTTGGAATTGAAGTACTGTTGCTAAAGTAAATTGTCTCTCTGAGAAAAAAATTCTAAAATATGCATTTTTTTTTACTGTTGATCAGACAAAATTCAAAATTTAAAAAATATTTTTTATTTGGTAAAAGTAATTAGAAATGATCATTTTAACTATAGATTGCAAGATATCATAAAAAATATTGTTATTTTTTTACTATCGGGTAAGAAATTTCAATGTTCCAAAAATGGAACATTTGTGTGTAAAGGTATATTTTTTAACACTACGTAGTTACTTCGTTTACAGTTCATAGAAGAGTGGAAAAGAATTTCTGAACGCTAAAAACTTTAAGTTTGTGTCGGAAGAAGATATTTATGACTATTGACTTTCATTTCGACTCCCTCTCTCAACTCCCCCTTCACCCATTTCTGGACAATCTCAAGGAATTTCTAAGCTGCAGGAAAACTACAAGTGCGTTTGTTGATAGTTAGATGCTGCGTGTTACTTTTTTAGTGTTACTGGACTATGTTACTTGTGTTTAGTGGATATCACCAAGACTTATACTTAGAGCACACAAGGTTTATCAGTCCCGATTGTTTCTACTGAAATGCTAAGAAGTAGATTCCTAAAAAATAATAATAAAAAAAAATCTTTTTATATTATCGATAATAACAATTTGGCATCTGGAGATAAAATGGGAAAAATTTCTCCTTTTCATGCAGAACTTGAAAAAAATTTTCAGCAGTTCGGAATCTTTCATTCTAAACTAAGTATAGATGAATCGATGGTCTCTTATTACGGTAACCATTCAGCCAAAATGTTTATCAAAGGCATGATAATCAGGTTTGGATATAAAATATGGATGTTGTGTTCCAGCAGTGGCTATTCTTAATCTATGAGAATTTACTGTGGAAAAAAAACTGAAATAGAAAACTCTCCTCTAGGATCTAGAGTAGTGTGGGAACTTTTATCCAGTGTTGAAAGGCCCGAGAAGCATGAAATATTCTTTGACAATTTTTTTTTCATCACATAAATTCTTAACAGAACTGTCTGAAAAGAATTTTAAAGTAACTGGCACAGTTCGAGATAGTCGCACAGGTATCGCCCTTTGAAATCTTCAATGAAGCAAAAAGTGGCAAAGAGATAATTTCGATTACCGAAGTGACGGACAAGTGTACTTTTGCTGTTAGAAAGACAGTTCTGTAGTAACTATAGCATCCAATAACGTAACACATGAGCCTGTCACTAAAACTAAGAGATTGGAGAGAACCAAAAAAAGAAACTGATATTTGTCAACCAAATCTTATAAAAATGTACAATGAGGGAAGGGGAGGTGTCGATTTACTAGACAGACTTCTTGGAAGGCATAGGCCTCTGTTTCGAAGCAAAAATTGTTATTGTAATCTATTTAGCAATGCGCTAAACAAAGCGTAGTGTATGTCAGAAAAACACAACGAAAAAATGCCTCGAGATCGAAAAAAAGATTGCATGAGAAATGTTTTCTAACTGCCACGGACAGTAAAAATAGTTAAGGACATAAAAGAACACATATAAAAAACAATATTAAATTTTGCCTTTATTTCTCATTTTAAAATTTTTTAGCAAGTCTGCAGTTTTCTAGTTTTTTTGTTGTTGTTGTTGCTTTATTATAATATTAACTTTGCGAATTTTGATATGAAGGTTATTTATTTCTTTGTCCTACTGATGTTTTCTTTTATTGAGTGCATTTCTAATAAGTGATTGTAATTTTCTGTAAATGTATAAATTCCTGTTTATAAATTACATTTTCAGCTTAATCTGTTTTATTTTGGAATTAATTATATTTAAATGCTTACTTCAGAGGTGGCGGCAGCAAGGGGCGCCAATCAGGGAACCGTACCTCTAACCAAATTGGGGGTACATTTAAAAATATCTACAGGGAAAAAATTATAAAAAATTATTCTCTCGTTCACAAGCAAATTTTTAGTTCTTTTACCCCATTTTAATGTTTAGATCTTTAAGGCTCATTTCGATGGTTTGTCAAGTATCATGCCCCTCCCACCCCCACCTCTACAACGGAGAGTGATGAAACCCTGTGGGGAAATGTTTAGTGCCATTTCTGGTTCAGATACTACTTCTTAAAAATGTATATAATAATTGATTTTTGAATTAAAATGTCATTCGTCATACTTTTAAAAAACATGTGAAAAAACTAAACGGTACCCGCTAATGTTCCATTTTTGGAACATGATAAAAGTCATTAAAAAAAATTGTTTTTTCAAAAATTATTTCTTTTTTATTGGTCTTATGTTTCAATTTTAATTTGAATTTTGTTCAAAATTTAGTTTATGTTACCTTTAATTATTACTACTAAAATGGGAAAAAATGGGTAAATGACAAAAAATTACATAAACGGGGCCCAATCAGTATAAATAGTAAATGAACAAATTCTCGTATTTTTAAATTTGATGTATTGCTTTGCGATTCCTTTTTGAAATGGCCTCCAGGATAACAGATATTTTAATATTTACAAAAAACTAGAGTACTTTATCTTTGTTATTATATGAAATTGCTTAAAAAACAGTGGTTATATTCACATAAAGGACTGTAAATTTTGTATTAAAAAAGTGATTGATAAATCTGAAGGTTAAAACACTTCAACTGTTATACAGACCATACAGAAAATTACAGCTAATTATTTTATAAACTTTTTGAGTAATCACTGTCCCCATTTGAGCTTTCCGAAAAACACTACATTTCGAGTAAAACGCATTTTCAAATTTGACATCTTACGTAAAGTTATGGCATTTGCTTTTACTAAAACGCTTGTAGTTTTTGTTCTAAAGAATGAAAAAAAAAAAGGTGTGTGTTTACTTAAGTACAAACGTAATAAGTTATACTTCTTTGGCGTAACAAGATTAAAATTTTTCTCAAAATCTTTAGCAGGTCAAGTTGGCAAAAAAGCTGTCAAGAGCAGAGTTGAACGATACTAACCTTCAGTCAATCAGACCAGGCAAACCTGAGAAAATCATGATTTAAATAAATTTAAACACCCCCACACAGGGACAATAGGACCAATAACATGGGGGTATCAGACTGTATCTGGAGATGAAGTGAACTGATTGTGACATCCGATACCTCATATTGAATGTCTGGGCGGGAAAAATCGTTCGTGAGAGAATTAAGACTTACGCCTGAAGAGCCCCCTAGTTATGGTCATTTTAAAATAATTAAAACATTTAAAACAATTAATTAAATAGAAGCAGGGCACCCAGCAACTAGAATCTAGGTTTGGTTGTGAGGAAACACAAGAGGAATCCATTAGAACCTGTCCAGAGTATGTAGTTGCAAATGGGGCGGCGCGAACTCGGGAGAGGAAAACGAAACTAACTCCCCCCGGGGGGAGAACAACTATGACGTAAATTATCACGTACATCCCTACGATACGCAGAGCAGTAGGTGATCCCAAAGTTTCATCCTTATATCTCTGTAATATTGTTAAGTCATCAAAAGATCGAACCCTATAGGAATAACATGGAGATTCTAATTTTAGTGATAACGCACCGCTAAGCCCACTATCTATACCCAAATTATAACAGATGAAACAGTTCAACGAGGAGAACCTATGGTCCGAATTTCATTAACGAATCTCAAAAATTTTCGGAGCTATGCGGGATTTAAAAAAAATTATATCTAAAATAATTTTAAAATGTTAAATATGGGTAAAGAAAAGAGGCTATGGTCCTGAAAAAATATATCTAGGATGCTCATAGGAAGAACAATCGTATACAGCCGGTGCGGTCAACCAAGGTGGCACAGGATTCGAGTTATTTCTGGGGAAGCCCCGTAGGGGGGGAGGGGACAAATCCCACGTAAAACTCGCGCTAATACGAAAACATGGTGGACCTCCAAAAATCCAGTTCGTTCAGTAACGTTCTGTATATTTCTAGACAAAGCATTTTCGCATCTGTAACGGTGTGCGCACGCATCGTAAAAATTTACCCTCATAGTATTTCTCTAACGCCCCAAAAGAAGTATAACTTCAAAAAAAAAAGTTGGTGTTTTCACATAAACCTAATAAGATAACCTATAAAATAAAATCATAAAAAAATTGTCAATTAAAAAAATCATAATTTTAGGGTAGTCGGATACCTTAAGAGTTTATTATAGTTTATAGCATTTATTATATGTATGTATTTAATTTTCGAGTGTTATAATTTTCCCTAATTTCATTTCTGTGTCTGTGGAGAGCAACAGTCGTCCTCCGAGATATCTTCTGGCAAATTAATTTCTGGAAAAAATATATTTGGAAGGCAAATTCATCATGCAGATCTCTATACCATAATCCTATTAACTATATTTTTTGAATATTTCTGAGAGGTTAATTGCTACTCGATGTTTACATCTCAGGAAAAACGTTACTGGGGGAGTGGTTTTCATTTGATTTTTATTCTACATCGAGTTCTGAAGCAACACAGGGACTATTGGTAGAATACCCAGAGGATTTGATCAAACCTTAAAGCGATGTAGAGCCACAAACCTGTTTCCCGGGAAACAACCAACAGCACGTTTAGTCTTTATTGAGAAGAAAAATCTTACTCTATATTTTCGCAGAAATAGAATGCAAATCAACACAAAACAGTACAATTACATAAATAAAATAAGGAAGAGCTAACATAATACAAACTAAGAATGAATTCATAATATACGAAGTCTGTTTTTTAAGTAAGGTCCGTTAGCGCGTATAGTTCTCTAGTTCGCACGTACGCCGCAACGAGTCTCTTCGTCACTGACCTGCTTCCTTTGCGAACACACTCGCGCCATTTCCAGTTCTGTAGCAGTCGTGTAAGATTCGCTGTGCGCTTTAAAATGTTTAAGGTGATTGAATCGCTCGCCAAGTGTGATATACGGTCTGTTATCCGTCTTTTGACTGCGAGAAACATTTCGGCTGCAGCCATTCCTCGCCAGATAACAGAAGTTTATTGCACTGAAGCAATGAGTGATAGCAAAGTTCGAAATTGGATCAGGAAGTTTAAGGTATCCGACTACGTTCGGAACCGTCATTTTGAAAAAGCGTGTAAATGAATAATATTTATGATATTTAGTGTCACTTAGATTAAAATACATGTATAAAATTGTTTTAAGGACGTTATGACAAAAAAAAAATTTATTTATATACAATATTTTGGCAAAAAAATTAACTTAGAATAACCTTTTTTCCAAATGTTCTCCTTTTGTAAAAAATGCTTCTACTGTATTAATATTTTGCCTGTATTCAGCTCATACCTCTGTACAGAGGCTCAACTAGAATTTTTGAAACGCATAACTTGGAAGTCGGTTTATCCATGTTTTACGAAAACAGATGGGAGAAATGTTAAGAAAATACGCCGATAATTATTTTAAATGGTTGTAACTCTGAAAACAATGTGAACTTTTCAAAAATCATAGTTGAGCTTTTGTACAGAGGTCTGAGCTATATACAGGCAAAATATTAATACAATAGAAGCATTTTTTACAAAAGGAGAACATTTGGAAAAAAAGGTTATTCTAAGTTCATGTTTTGGCAAAATATTGTATTTAAATAATTTGTTTTTGTCAAAATATCCTTAAAACAATTTTATACATGTATTCTAATCTAAGTAACACTAAATATCGTGAAAGTTATACATTTATGCGCTTTTTTAAAATCATGTTTCCGAACGTAGTCGGATACCTTATAGATGAGCGAACGAACGTTCATGACAAAGAAAGCTCAGGGCGGCCCTCTTTAATCACTGATGATTTGATGCAAGCAGTTGAAAAAAAAATTCGTGAGAACAGCAGGTTCACGATAACCCTCTTTCATTGGAATTTTCCTACGTTTCTCGGTCGGTGGTGTACAAAATTGCTACTGAAGTGAAGAAATTGTGTTCTCGGTGGGTACCCAGACTTCTCTCGGTAGAACACAAACAGAAGAGGTTTTTCAGTTCATTGTACTTTTTGATTCGTTACGAGGAAAAAAGGATAACATGTAGAGTCGAATCATTACTTGAGATGAAACATGGGTATCCCATATCACCCAGGAATCAAAGCAACAGTCAATGGAATGGCGACACACATCCTCTACCGTCAAGGTCAAAGCACAAAATTATGGCAACCGTGTACTGGGGCAGGCACTGTGTTTTGCTGGTGGACTTCATGCCACAAGGAACAACGATCGACTCAGACTCCTACTGCACAACTCTACAGAAGCTGCGGAGAGCATTGCAAAACAAACGGCGCGGCATTCTGTCAAAAGGTGTTTTGCTCCTCCACGGAAATGCAAGGCCTCTCACTTCTCGAACGACTCTGAACTTAATAGGATCTTTTGGCTGGGAGGAGGTTTTGGGCTGTACACCATACAGATCTGACCTTCCTCCGAACGATTTCCACCTTTTTTCGGTACCTCAAGCACAGTCATGGAGGGGAACGCTTCAGTGACAATGAAGAAGTAAAAGCGGCCGTGAACTCTTGGCTGTCCAAAAAGGTGGCAGGCATATTTGAAGAGGGTTTTCAAAATTGGTTCTAAGGTATGACAAGTGCATTAATAAACTCGGCAACTATGTAGAAAAATAGGTAAAATTATGTACAATCTTAAATTAAAGGTTTTTTGAAACAAAATAGTGTTATTTTTTTAAAACAAACGGACCTTACTTAAAAAACAGCCCTCGTACATACATAAGTTAAAGGTAAAATTCACAATATACATACATAATTACAAATAAATGGTAAAATCCCAATATACATACATATTACACATAATCCAAATGTGTAATTGTCAGGCAGAGGGGCAATTGCAACAACCACAGCAACACAACAGATGTATAAAGCCAAGAAAAATAATTAAAATAGAAAAAAAATCATATAAGGCAAGAGAAGAGGAAAAACATTATTTCATCAATTTTACAAGTGCATCAAGAGCAACAATAATCTCCAGCTGACACTACCACACATTTCCATGTTCTACTCCTTCATCTTAATTTGTCTTCAGTTTAAAAATGAATCAGTATCTTAAGAAAGGTGATTCATATTAGAACCCTCCCTTTAAAATAAGAAACATAAAGGAAGAAATAAAATTATTGAATTTTATCGGATATATCTTTTACTATTTTCAAGGAATTTAACATCTTATGAGCATTCGTATTTTTAACTAAATAGCTAAACTGTAATTTACTGGATTTATTCGTAGTCTCGGTAAGGTAAAATTTTTTTGTGAAATCGAAAAGTGATCTGCATTCCCAATACACCCACAGAGACAGTTGGAGTTAGATTTTAGTTTAAATCTGTGTAAATAATATGGAAGACATGATTGGTTAAAGAACTAAACAATGAACAGAGACTGACTACGAGTTAAAATGAATATCATGGTCGATGTGAGGTTATTGTCAATGGAACTCGTAATTTTGAATCGTGATCGAGTGACGAATATGATACCTGAGTTAGTAACCCTCTCTCCAAATTTATCCACCTCGCCAACGAGAGGACTTTGAGCTTCAGTAGATTTAACGTGCATTATGAATAGGTGTTACTAGGACTCGAACTCGCAACTGGACATCGCCAGCCATGAGTTCGTGACCATTTTTCACAGGAAATTGTTAGGCGTGTCTTTTTTAGCATTAAGTAACTTCATTTTAAAAATGTATTATTGGAAGAAGGAATTCTACTCACCGTGACCTTATTTTTTTTTTTTAATTTCATCTTATAACTTCTATTCTAAAAAATTCTTTGTTGATGAGTGGTTAACTAAAAATATGCGTATGTACCATAATTTTTATATGCATTTTTTACATTATAGTACTTACTCATTCATAAATAGTGTTCTTGTTCTAACTAACTTCTTGGTATTAAATTTCCCATTTTTTTCTTCTACAGATTATTATACGCCCGTCGGAACCAAAACTTTTGAAATTCCTCTCATCTTAACCAATTTGCTTTCAATGTTACATTTTCTGAACTTAATCACAGTGAAGCAGGGAGATATAGGCGTTCTTGCTTGGGGGTATAAATCAGCTCCTGGATTAAGTAATTTGGTATTTTGGTATTAGTGTTGTGAATCATGAGCTCTATTTACATATTTTAATGAACAATTTGAAATTATCTGACCAAAGTTTTGAAATTGTAGACGATTTCATTTTTTAACAAGATAATTACACCAAACTTTTGACTGTTCTCAATGTACGCCACTGGGGTCTACGTCCGAAATTCCTTAAAAACATACTAAATCCCCTGATTTAAGCCCAGTAGAACATATTTCGAGAGAATTTGATTTTAAAAAAAGAAAGCATTACACACAGACAACAAAATGTGACGTAAAGAAATAATCGCATAAGAATGGAGGAACATCGATGCTAAAATTACAAAAAAAAAAAGAAAAAACTAATGAAATCTATACCAAGACGTTTAAAAGTTATTGTGGATGCTAAAGTATATCCTACTAAGTATTAAATTAAAAAAAATACAATATTCAAAACTTTGTTGGGATTTTTGGGAAGGTTCGAAGAATTTTTCGAATTTTTAGTGATCTCTTTACTTAATTTTTCAAAGTTAGTTATGTATGTATTAAAATTGGTTATGTTATTTATTAAACAAGTTAGATGTCCAAAAAATTACATTTTTGATATTTAATCTTTATTATGAAAAATAAATTTTATAGAAATTTCAACTATACAAATATTGTTGTTCATACTTAAAATTAATAGTAAATATTTCGATCTTTATCATACAGAGTTTTATCCACCATACCAACTAGTGAAATTTCGGTAAATTCTTTTCCCTACTACTAAGGTTAAAAAATGACTTAAAAAGACAAAGAAAGCTTCGTTTTTTTCCAATTAAGTATTTGTTTGAGTCCAATGAATGATTTTACATACACACACACAGAATGTTTTCAACTTTATTTTTGAAATTTATTTTACCTTTGATTCATTTTCTTCATCAAAGTCCTTAGATATAAAATTCCAATGAAATACTTTTTCTTGGTGGTATTATTTGGTTAATCATGAACAGAGAGGAAAAAAACAAGTTCATTACGAAGTATATATAATGAATTCTTTAATTTCTTTTTAAAATGTTTTCTTTTCTAGAACAATGGAATGCGAGAAATAAAACAGTTGCAGAATTTCTTTTATCAAATTCAAAACAATGAAATCTTTTAAACCCAGGTGGATTTCTTTTTGTGTAGGGAAGTTTTAAATGCAATTTTTTTTAAAAAATGGACAAAATAGACTGTTGTTTTTATCGTTTATCTAATGCCTTAATTAATCGAAATGGTATTAATTTTTAAAAAAAGTATGTAATAATAAACCACTTTTCAATAAAGTATGTGATGGACTATTTAAACTGTCTATGAAAAATTAAAAAGAAAATACGAGACACTTTTTAAATTTTTTTAATTAATACAATTTTCTACTTTTACAAATAAGGTTTTTATACAGTAACATATTGTTACAAATTTGCGTGGGGTATAAATAGCCAAGGATTTCAATAATTTAAAAATGCAGGACTAGTAGGTATAAATGACCACAAGAAGACAAATCGACATATACACACAATGATGATTACATTTGCTAGTAAAGTATAAAGGAAAATATATAAAGCGCATTAAATATAATCAGAAATAAACTAGCACAGAAGCAAAAGTGAACAGTAAATTGCACTGCATTGCTCTTTATAAAGCATATAAGTCTTTATGTGCTATCATTATTTAGGCATTTTTTGTACTTGAAAGAGTTATTACAACTTTAACTTGTATTCGTTAGTATTAGAAGATAGCCAAAAAAAAACCCCTTTTATGTATAAAAAGCGTAAGTGTTATTATTTCAGATAACTGTTTTTTTTTTCTTTCTTTTTTCTATCCTTTTTTTTTTTTTTGAAAAATTAACTTTAAAGCGTTTAGCTATGCTACTTCTCTTAAATTAATGAAAAAGTTCTATTCAAAATAATTCGAAAAAAAAAAAAAAAAAAAAATAAAAAAAAAAGTTTTAAATTCTGTATTTTATTGCACACGAAACATTTTAAAAGTATATATTAATCAATTTTCAGAATCCTTCTTATAATCTTATTTATTCTCTTTATTTCATCTTGTTTTGTCTAAATATTGTAGAAATCTATTACTCATTGGAATTTTCATTAATTAGAAATACTTTTTTAAAAACTAAGGTATATTCATATTTTTTTTATGTAAGTTAATTAATTATGTCAGTAACAGAATTAAAAGCAATATCAAAATGTATTATAAATTGGTTTAATTTTCAGATATTTCATATAATGGATGAATAGGAAACATTAATATTTATTATTTTTATTTCAGTTAGTTATATGCAAAGCTGATATTCACCAATTTGAGCGATAACGCTACAAAATGTTCGCATTGATTTTTATGGTTTAGAGTTGTGGATGCTATCGTTACTACATACAATAAATTAGCGTTAATTTTTATTGGGGTAACCCTATTATTTTCAGATGATTTTAATTCGACTTTTATACAAATTCACACATTTTCAAACTTTATGTTGTCTTCTTCACAGCTTTCATTTTCTGTCTATGCGTATTCGAACATGGATACTTCAAATATTATTGGTGAATGCAAAACTTTAATTTTGTAAGAGAATGAGGGCTTCTCTTTCAATATTTATCGACCAAAATTATTGTAATATCACTCATTCGGTCTACTTTGTTTTCAAAATTGTTTTTTTTTCACATTCTTGATTAAGATTTTGCATATTACTTTTCTGGCCTTCAAATGTCTAATTTTTAAGCATTTTTATTTTTTTCAGCAATTCATTATCCATATTTCTTTTTTTTATCGGTATGAATTCTTCATATTCTACTTTTTTAATCCTGGTATACATATTTTCCCACAGCGTTTTTACAAATAAGTAAGTAAATTTTTATTTAACTTATCCTTTATGTTTTTTTAAATCTATATAATATTACGATCTTACCCACTTCTTGTGTCAATAATAAGCTTCTATTTTAATAATTTTCATGTCGTGTTTTTAATGCTATTATTAGGTGCTAAAATTATTAGGTGCCAAAATCTTCTTTGGCACGATTTCAGAATCACACCAAAAAAGACATTTGGCGCATAGCTTGCTGATAACAAATTAATTCCCTATAATGAATGATTTTGAAAAATGAATGATTAAAAGAAACAATTATAATTTAAACAATAATAAAAAATATATTTAACTAAAATATTATGCTTTTAACGAATGAAAAAAAAATATGTAATTATTTATCAAATGATATGAACAATTTGGTATGAAATTTAAACAAATGTTTAAGTTCTGTATAACTTTTAACTCTTTCGTAGGCATTGGGAAGATTACTCGCCGTCTATATTAATCTTACAAAATACATCTGTGGGAAACCCAAAAGCCATAATAAAATATTGGCCTTGCCATTATACTGATGGGAAGACTAATTTCTAATTCGGTTTTGTTTGATCGATTTAATAGAATTAGCACTTCTGGTTTTTTAAGTTTAGAAACGGTATTTGAGATTTGTTCTCCTATTACACCAGTCTCGATGTGACATGTGTATTTCTCTAACGATTCTACCGAAATTATGAGTAAAATACTGTTTCTTTTGAAATAACACTTTCTTAATTCGAAAATTTCTAAGATAGTTTGTGCAGTAACTATATTATATTGTTAAATAAATAAGAGACTGAAATGTGAAAGTGCTATTGTATCTTATAAAATTCAGATGCAATTAGTATACTATTTGAAAAAATAGAGCATTTAGCTCGTTAGGCCGGTACCTATGCCACCGCTATTTCTTTTGAATAAAGGCGTATAACATTAGCTCGTCAGCTATATATATAATAGACGGATATTTCTCAACAAAAAGGAAAGGACGTCATTGCTAGCTTCCGCAAAGAAGTGTATAGATTCCAGATGATGTGCGCTTAGCCAGTGAGAGAAATCTTTGCGCCAAGGATGTAAGTTCTGTAGCAGTGTAATGTAAGAAAAGCAAAGGAGTGACAATTTACATGTTTGCAGAATATGATGTTCCCTTGTGCATTGCAACATGCTTCTTATCTTTTCATGGCAAAGAAAATCCCCATCAAATTTAATTTTCTTTATGGCACTGAATGATTCTTTGGGAATAATTATTACCAACCCTAAGAAATGTCAACATAAATCTACGTACAAAATATATTTCCCAACCCGTAATCACTGCGCGGGTGTTCTGGTACACCCTGGAAAGCAACAAAGAAAATCCTCCCTGGATCTAAAAGAATGCGCGAATGCGCAGAACCACGATTTTTCTAGAGCTTACCATTTTAGGTTATTGAACCTCAGGCCTGATGCAAATCCCTCTCGAACGACGGAAATGTAGCCATCCCTTCAAAAGTTTATTGGGGCCATAAACCCCCAAGTGAGAAGCAAGCATTTTGTGTTGGCCAGTCTGCTCTGAATGCTTTAAAAATGATTAAATTATTATTTTCTTTCTTCTGCTATCATTATCTCATTAATATAAAGTATATTTATTATTGGTATATATACGTTTTACTCTCTCTGGTTTATGAAAATATGTACCATAGGTTTTTTAAAATGAAAATTGTGTATGTTTAATTTAAATTAATGTTAGCCCCATTTGTATGCAATAAATTTAATAATTTTGGCCTTGTATAATACAAAAACATCTTGTACTTTATAAATATGTATCATAATGTCTTTAATTTATTTTCATAATTAAATACACACGTATTAAAAAGTGTAAGTGCTCACACCCCGCGAGTAACGACGGTAACAAAAACAGGCGCGAGTGACCGCGGGTTAAATGCTATTGTTTAATTGTTAATAAAACATAAAAAATTACGAAATTTTCAAAAGGGTAATAAATGGTCCTCGAAAGGTTTAATTTCATATTTCCATTTAGTTCAATCTAGAGAGAACCAACATCTACTTCATAAACATCTATCATAATACGTTTCTGAAGATACATTTTATCCAAAATATATAATACATGTTATACAAAAATACATCGATTCACCATCCCTTCCAAGTCACATTCCCATTCCTATCTAAAGAAATAGCATATTCTTCAGAGCCAATGTCAATTACGTCTGCTGGGGTTGTATTTATCTAATGAGCAACGAATGGGGCTTCTCGGAAGGAAGAGTCAACGTAGAATAGAGTGTTGACGCCTCCTAATGTCGACAATGTGCCTCTCCGGACGATCAAAGAAAGAAAGCTGATGGACACTTTTTGTGTTTGTTTCTTGCTTTTTTTCTTCTCAATCCCATGGTTTCGAGCATCACAAGATTTCTATGGAATATTTTCTCCTGCAATCGATAATGATTTTCTGTCAGTATATATGTTACCCTTAAAGAGTGAAATCCGTTATTTCATAAAATAACTGTATAAGTCATTTAAAGTATATAAAATTATTGAATTCCTCGATTTCACTAGGCATTCTGAATAATAATTACTTGATCGTTAAAGAATGGAAAACAGCACTCGAAAGTTCTTTGAACCTATTCTAGCTGATTTAAAACAGTTTTTAACCGCTTATAGCTGCTTTGCAATGACCTGTGTGTTCCCTTCATTCCAATGCTTTTAAACTTCGAATTTAGGCGGTGAATTTATATTGGTTTTTTCACGTTTCGGATTATTAACAAAAAGTATTATAACCGATTTTCAAGCAAACGCTTCAGCAGGAATGGAAGACCAACCAGTAATTAAGACAGATTTAATTCGGAGAAGTTTGAATCTTTATTAAATAAGAGGACAAACGAGGGAGAGAGAGAGAGAGAGAAAAAGTAACATAAGTATTATAACAGATTAACAAAAAGTATTATAACCGATTTTCAAGCAAACACTTCCAGCAGGAATGAAGACCAACCAGTAATTAAGACAGATTTAATTCGAGAAGTTTGAATCTTTATTGCACAAGTGGGACAAACGAGAGAGAAAGTAAACATAAGTATTATAACAGATTAACAAAAAGTATTATAACCGGTTTTCAAAGCAAACGCTTCAGCAGAATGGAAGACCAACCAGTAATTAAGAAAGATTTAATGCGAGAAGTTTGAATCTTTATTAAATAAGAGTGGGACAAACGAGAGAGAGAGAGAGAGAAAAGTAACATAAGTATTATAACAGATTAACAAAAAGTATTATAACCGATTTTCAAGCAAACACTTCCAGCAGGAATGTTACCTCAAACGTGCAATGTAAAGACAGATTAATTCGAGAAGTTTGAATCTTATTAAATAAGAGTGGGACAAACGAGAGAGAGAGAGAGAGAGAAAAAGTAACATAAGTATTATAACAGATTGAACAGCATATAACCTCGATTTTCAAGCAAAACGCTTCAAAGAAATGGAAGACCAAACCTGCAATTAAGACAGATTTAATGCGTGAGAAGTTTGAATCTTTATTAAATAAGAGGGACAAACGAGAGGGAGAGAGAGAGAGAGAGAAAAGTAACATAAGTATTATAACAGATTAATAAAAGTATTATAACCGATTTTCAAGAAAACACTTCAGCAGGAATGGAAGACCAAATCCAGTAATTAACAGATTTACCCGAGAAGTTTGAATCTTTATTAAATAAGAGTGGGACAAACGAGAGAGAGAGAGAGAGAGAAAAAGTAACATAAGTATTATAACAGATTAACAAAAAGTATTATAACCGATTTTCAAGCAAACGCTTCAGCAGGAATGGAAGACCAACCAGTAATTAAGACAGATTTAATGCGAGAAGTTTGAATCTTTATTAAATAAGAGTGGGACAAACGAGAGAGAGAGAGAGAGAAAAGTAACATAAGTAATATAATGATTAACAAAAAGTATTATAACCGATTTTCAAGGTAAAACACTCTCAGCAGGAATGGAAGACCAACCAGTAATTAAGACAGATTTAATTCGAGAAGTTTGAATCTTATTAAAATAAGAGTGGGACAAACGAGAGAGAGAGAGAGAGAGAAAAGCAACATAAGTATTATAACAGATTAACAAAAAGTATTATAACCGATTTTCAAGCAAACGCTTCAGCAGGAATGGAAGACCAAATCCAGTACTCAAGACAACAGATTTAATGCGAGAAGTTTGAATCTTTATTAAATAAGAGTGGGACAAACGAGAGAGAGAGAGAAAAAGTAACATAAGTATTATAACAGATTAACAAAAGTATTATAACCGATTTTCAAGCAAACGCTTCAGCAGGAATGGAAGACCAACCAGTACTAAGACAGATTTAATGCGAGAAGTTTGAATCTTATTAAATAAGAGTGGGACAAACGAGAGAGAGAGAGAAAAGTAACATGCTATTATAACAGATTAACAAAAGTATTATAACCGATTTTCAAGCAAACACTTCAGCAGGAATGGGAAGACCAACCAGTAATTAAGACAGATTTAATTCGAGAAGTTTGAATCTTTATTAAATAAGAGGGACAAACGAGGAGAGAGAGAAAGAGAAAAAGTAAATATAAGTATTATAACAGATTAACAAAAGTATTATAAACTGATTTTCAAGCAAACACTTCAGCAGGAATGGAAGACCAACCAGTAATTAAGACAGATTTAATTCGTGGAGGAAGTTTGAATCTTTATTAAATAAGAGTGGGACAAAACGAGAGAGAGAGAGAGAGAGAAAGTAACATAAGTATTATAACAGATTAACAAAAGTATTGCAACCGATTTTCAAGCAAACGCTTCAGCAGGAATGGAAGACCAACCAGTACTAAGAGACAGATTAATGCGAGAGAAGTTTGAATCTTTATTAAATAAGAGTAACCGAGAGAGAGAGAGAGAGAAAAGTAACATAAGTATTATAACAGATTAACAAAAGTATTATAACCGATTTTCACAAACACTTCCAGCAGGAATGGAAGACCCTAAATCCGTAATTAAGACACAGATTTTAATTCGAGAAGTTTGAATCTTTATTAAATAAGAGTGGGACAAACGAGAGAGAGAGAGAGAGAAAAGTAACATAAGTATTATAACAGATTAACAAAAAGTATTATGTAAACGATTTCAAGCAAACACTTCAGCAGGAATGTAAAGACCAACCAGTAATTAAGACAGATTTATCTGAGAAGCTTGAATCTTTATTAAATAAGAGTGGACAAACGAGAGAGAGAGAGAGAGAGAGAAAAGTAACATAAGTATTATAACAGATTAACAAAAAAGTATTATAAACTGGATTTTAAGCAAACGCTTCAGCAGGAATGGAAGCCAATCAACCAGTAATTAAGACAGAGATTTAATGAGAAGTTTGAATCTTTATTAAATAAGAGGGACAAACGAGAGAGAGAGAGAGAGAGAAAAGTAACATAAGTATTATAACAGATTAACAAAAGTATTATAACCGATTTTCAAGCAAACGCTTCCAGCAGGAATGGAAGACCAACCAGTCACACAGAGATTTAATTCGAGAAGTTTTTGAATCTTTATTAAATAAGAGGGACAAACGAGAGAGAGAGAGAGAGAGAAAGTACTATGGGTATTATAACAGATTAACAAAAGTATTATAAATGATTTTCAAGCAAACGCTTCAGCAGGAATGGAAGACCAACCAGTAATTAAGACAGATTTAATGCGAGAAGTTTGAATCTTTATTAAATAAGAGTGGGACAAACGAGAGAGAGAGAGAGAGAAAAGTAACATAAGTATTATAACAGACAACAAAAAGTATTATAACCGATTTTCAAGCAAACACTTCAGCAGGAATGGAAGACCAACCAGTAATTAAGACAGATTTAATTCGAGAAGTTTGAATCTTTATTAAATAAGAGTGGGACAAACGAGAGAGAGAGAGAGAGAAAAAGTAACATAAGTATTATAACAGATTAACAAAAAGTATTATAACCGATTTTCAAGCAAACGCTTCAGCAGGAATGGAAGACCAACCAGTAATTAAGACAGATTTAATGCGAGAAGTTTGAATCTTATTAAACAAGAGTGGGACAAACGAGAGAGAGTAGAGAGAGAAAAAGTAACATAAGTATTATAACAGATTAACAAAAGTATTATAACCGATTTTCAAGCAAACGCTTCAGCAGGAATGGAAGACCAACCAGTGGCTCAAGCATGTAGATTTAATGCGAGAAGTTTGAATCTTATTAAATAAGAGTGGGACAAACGAGAGAGAGAGAGAGAGAAAAGTAAACATAAGTATTATAACAGATTAACAAAAAGTATTATAACCGATTTTCGCTAAACACTTCAGCAGGAATGGAAGACCAAATCAGTAATTAAGACAGAGAATTCGAGAGTTTTGAATCTTTATTAAATAAGAGTGGACAAACGAGAGAGGAGAGAGAGAGAAAAAGTAACATGCTATTATAACAGACAACAAAAAGTATTATAACCGATTTTCAAGCAAACACTTCAGCAGGAATGGAAGACCAACCAGTAATTAAGACAGATTTTTAATTCGAGAAGTTTGAATCTTTATTAAATAAGAGTGTAAACGAGAGAGAGAGAGAGAGAAAAGTAACATAAGTGCTATAACAGATTAACAAAGTATTATAACCGATTTTCAAGCAAACGCTTCAGCAGGAATGGAAGACCAACCAGTAATTAAGACAGATTTAATGCGAGAAGTTTGAATCTTTATTAAATAAGAGTGGGACAAACGAGAGAGAGAGAGAGAAAAAGTAACATAAGTATTATAACAGATTAACAAAAAGTATTATAACCGATTTTCAAGCAAAACACTTCAGCAGGAATGGAAGACCAACCAGTAATTAAGACAGATTTAATTCGAGAAGTTTGAATCTTTATTAAATAAGAGTGGGACAAACGAGAGAGAGAGAGAGAAAAAGTAACATAAGTATTATAACAGATTAACAAAAGTATTATAAAACCCATTTTCAAGCAAACACTTCAGCAGGAATGGAAGACCAACCAGTAATTAAGACAGATTTAATTCGAGAAGTTTGAATCTTTATTAAATAAGAGGGACAAACGGGGAGAGAGAGAGAGAGAAAGTAACATAAGTATTATAACAGATTAACAAAAAGTATTATAACCGATTTTCAAGCAAACGCTTCAGCAGGAATGGAAGACCAACCAGTAATTAAGACAGATTTAATGCGAGAAGTTTGAATCTTTATTAAATAAGAGTGGGACAAAAGAGAGAGAGAGAGAGAAAAAGTAAATAAGTATTATAACAGATTAACAAAAGTATTATAAACCGATTTTCAAGCAAACCTTCAGCAGGAATGGAAGACCAAACCAGTAATTAAGACAGATTTTAATCGAGAAGTTTGAATCTTTATTAAATAAGAGTGGGACAAACGAGAGGAGAGAGAGAAGAAAAGTAACATAAGTATTATAACAGATTAACAAAAAGTATTATAACCGATTTTCAAGCAAACGCTTCAGCAGGAATGGAAGACCAACCAGTAATTAAGACAGATTTAATGCGAGAAGTTTGAATCTTTATTAAATAAGAGTGGGACAAACGAGAGAGAGAGAGAGAGAAAAAGTAACATAAGTATTATAACAGATTAACAAAAGTATTATAACCGATTTTCAAGCAAACGCTTCCCGCAGGAATGGAAGACCAACCAGTAATTAAGACAGATTTAATGCGAGAAGTTTGAATCTTTATTAAATAAGAGGGACAAACGAGAGAGAGAGAGAGAGAAAAAAAACATAAAATATTATAAAAAGATTAACAAAAGTATTATAACCGATTTTCAAGCAAACACTTCAGCAGGAATGGAAGACCAACCAGTAATTAAGACAGATTTAATTCGAGAAGTTTGAATCTTTATTAAATAAGAGTGGGACAAACGAGAGAGAGAGAGAGAGAGAAAAAGTAACATAAGTATTATAACAGATTAACAAAAAGTATTATAACCGATTTTCCAGCAAACGCTTCAGCAGGAATGGAAGACCAACCAGTAATTAAGACAGATTTAATGCGAGAAGTTGAATCTTTAAAATAAGAGTGGACAAACGAGAGAGAGAGAGAGAGAAAAAGTAAATAAGTATTATAACAGATTAACAAAAGTATTATAACCGATTTTCAAGCAAACCTTCAGCAGGAATGGAAACCAACCAGTAATTAAGACAGATTTAATCGAGAAGTTTGAATCTTTATTAAATAAGAGGGGACAAACGGGGAGAGAGAGAGAGAGAAAAGTAACATAAGTATTATAACAGATTAACAAAAGTATTATAACCGATTTTCAAGCAAACACTTCAGCAGGAATGGAAGACCAACCAGTAATTAAGACAGATTTAATGCGAGAAGTTTGAATCTTTATTAAATAAGAGGGGGCAAACGAGGAGAGAGAGAGAGAGAAAAAAAGTAACATAACTATTACAACAGATTAACAAAAAGTATTATAACCGATTTTCAAGCAAACACTTCAGCAGGAATGGAAGACCAACCAGTAATTAAGACAGATTTAATTCGAGAAGTTTGAATCTTTATTAAATAAGAGTGGGACAAACGAGAGAGAGAGAGAGAGAAAAAATAACATAAGTATTATAACAGATTAACAAAAAGTATTATAACCGATTTTCAAGCAAACCTTCAGGGAGGAAAAGGAAGACCAACCAGTAATTAAGACAGATTTAATGCGAGAAGTTTGAATCTTTATTAAATAAGAGTGGGACAAAAAGAGAGAGAGAGAGAGAGAAAAAGTAACATAAGTATTATAACAGATTAACAAAAAGTATTATAACCGATTTTCAAGCAAACGCTTCAGCAGGAATGGAAGACCAACCAGTAATTAAGACAGATTTAATGCGAGAAGTTTGAATCTTTATTAAATAAGAGTGGGACAAACGAGAGAGAGAGAGAGAGAAAAAGTAACATAAGTATTATAACAGATTAACAAAAAGTATTATAACCGATTTTCAAGCAAACACTTCAGCAGGAATGGAAGACCAACCAGTAATTAAGACAGATTTAATTCGAGAAGTTTGAATCTTTATTAAATAAGAGTGGGACAAACGAGAGAGAGAGAGAGAGAAAAAGTAACATAAGTATTATAACAGATTAACAAAAAATATTATAACCGGGTTTTTTAAGCAAACGCTAAAAAAAATGAAGACCAACCAGTAATTAAGACAGATTTAATGCGAGAAGTTTGAATCTTTATTAAATAAGAGTGGGACAAACGAGAGAGAGAGAGAGAGAGAGAGAGAAAGTAACATAAGTATTATAACAGATTAACAAAAAGTATTATAACCGATTTTCAAGCAAACGCTTCAGCAGGAATGGAAGACCAACCAGTAATTAAGACAGATTTAATGCGAGAAGTTTGAATCTTTATTAAATAAGAGTGGGACAAACGAGGGGAGAGAGAGAGAAAAGTAACATAAGATTATAACAGATTAACAAAAAATATTATAACCGATTTTCAAGCAAACCTTCAGCAGGAATGGAAGACCAACCAGTAATAAGACAGATTTAATGCGAGAAGTTTAATATTTATTAAATAAGAGTGGGACAAACGAGAGAGAGAGAGAGAGAAAAGTAACATAAGTATTATAACAGATTAACAAAAAGTATTATAACCGATTTTCAAGCAAACACTTCAGCAGGAATGGAAGACCAACCAGTAATTAAGACAGATTTAATTCGAGAAGTTTGAATCTTTATTAAATAAGAGTGGACAAACGAGAGAGAGAGAGAGAAAAAGTAAATAAGTATTATAACAGATTAACAAAAAGTATTAACCGATTTTCAAGCAAACCTTCAGCAGGAATGGAAGACCAACCAGTAATAAGACAGATTTAATGCGAGAAGTTTGAATCTTATTAAATAAGAGTGGGGCAAACGAGAGAGAGAGAGAGAGAAAAAGTAACATAAGTATTATAACAGATTAACAAAAGTATTATAACCGATTTTCAAGCAAACCTTCAGCAGGAATGGAAGACCAACCAGTAATTAAGACAGATTTAATTCGAGAAGTTTGAATCTTATTAAATAAGAGGGACAAACGAGAGAGAGAGAGAGAAAGTAACATAAGTATTTTAACAGATTAACAAAAGTATTATAACCGATTTTCAAGCAAACCTTCAGCAGGAATGGAAGACCAACCAGTAATTAAGACAGATTTAATTCGAGAAGTTTGAATCTTTATTAAATAAGAGTGGGGCAAAAAAGGGGAGAGAGAGAGAGAAAAGTAACATAAGTATTATAAACAGATTAACAAAAGTATTATAACCGATTTTCAAGCAAACGCTTCAGCAGGAATGGAAGACCAACCAGTAATTAAGACAGATTTAATGCGAGAAGTTTGAATCTTTATTAAATAAGAGTGGGACAAACGAGAGAGAGAGAGAGAGAAAGTAACATAAGTATTATAACAGATTAACAAAAGTATTATAACCGATTTTCAAGCAAACCTTCCCGCAGGAATGGAAGACCAACCAGTAATTAAGACAGATTTAATTCGAGAAGTTTGAATCTTTATTAAATAAGAGGGGGCAAACGAGAGAGAGAGAGAGAAAAAGTAACATAAGTATTATAACAGATTAACAAAAACTATTATAACCGATTTTCAAGCAAAGCTTCAGCAGGAATGGAAGACCAACAGTAATTAAGACAGATTTAATGCGAGAAGTTTGAATCTTTATTAAATAAGGGGTGGGACAAACGAGAGAGAGAGAGAGAGAGAGAAAGTAACATAATTATTATAACAGATTAACAAAAGTATTATAACCGATTTTCAAGCAAACGCTTCAGCAGGAATGGAAGACCAACCACTAATTAAGACAGATTTAATGCGAGAAGTTTGAATCTTTATTAAATAAGAGTGGGACAAACGAGAGAGAGAGAGAGAAAAAGAAATAATATTAAACAGATTAACAAAAAGTATTATAACCGATTTTCAAGCAAACACTTCAGCAGGAATGGAAGACCAACCAGTAATTAAGACAGATTTAACG
>BMAV01019859.1:0-13682 GCA_019973955.1 Trichonephila inaurata madagascariensis
AATCTATGACACAAATATTGAAATTATCCATTTTTTGGCTTTTTATAATCACGGTTCCGAACGTAGTCGGATACCTTAAGAGACAATTTCCTCGAAACCAGTTTTAGCATATATGTACTAAACAAAAGAAATATGCCATCCAAATTTCGAGTATACAGCTATAAAAGGTAAAACGTGGGAAAAAAACGGAATTTTTTTTTTTATTTATGATGCCCCTGAAACCCCCCAGGGGGTTGATTTTCACAAAATTCCTTCTTAGCGGATTTCTACATAAAAAAAAAACATGCCAGCCAAATTTCAAGTTCATTTTTAGAGATCTCATGGTGAGTGAGTGCATGTGTTGGGAGGCTTTTCTTCTATATATATATATATATATATATATATATAAAATACGCAGAGATCAGATATTTAAGGGGATGTATATAACCATTCTCTGAAAATTCTGAAGTATATGAACTCCTAGTTGTACTTATCGCACAAATATATTAAAAAATACAAGCTTTGGAAGCAATTTTATCTTTTGACCGATTCATTTGATCAATTCTATTAAACACGTTTAAGTGGCTAAAAATAAGAAATATACTCACATTTATAGGTTTATTTTTACCTTGTTATTTAATATAATTGTTTTGCATTAAGTATTAATCAAATAGACTTCATTAACAATTATTTGGGCAATTAGTGGGTAGTAACCATTCCATTTAATGAATAATATGTTATTCAAATAATCATGTAAGACATTGAGATCTGTTATCATAGTACTTTGTATAAATTGCCTTAAATAAATAATTAAATGCCAATTAATGTAATCCCTGCTAAGAGTTATTCAACCTTGTATTGTAATTACATTCCATTTAATATGTACAAAGTTGCTTTAGGGAAATTAACTGATTGTAGATACAACCGACAGAACATTCACTTGAAGATTCACTGACATGTTTGCACACTATGTAGATTATCATGTGTCACATAACTGTAATTCAATTGAATGTTCAAATATCGATAGAGTATTACGATGTACATGTGTTTTTGCCTACAATTTTAAAAGAAATAAAATAGCAAGACAATACGATACAATGTCATATAACTGCAGTAACACATTCTTGAGTTTAAGGATGAGATCTCCGGGTTCAATAAAGTTTGCCCAACTTTGCTTTCGAACTTTGAAAACGATTTTACTATATTTAAATATTTTGAAATTTCTCTCTCGGTAAGAAAATATTAAAAATAATAAATTTCAATACACGTATGTTTAAGAAAATATGTTTCGAAAATACTTCCAAAAGTATTTCCAAAAGTTATTAGATATTCAAGTAGTATAATACACTTTTTTATCATGAAAATATTTTTTTAAAAATGAATTAATTAAATATAAACGTAGTTAAATAAATAAACAATGAAAAATTTGTTAAACACGCAGAAAAAGATTTAAATTCTCAGTAAAAACTCTCAAATATATATACTTTGAATTACAAATTTACTTGCGCATTACATTATACTACTAATAATAATTCATATAAAGCTGTTTTTGTAGATCTCTTCATTCCTAATTAAATTTCATAGAGCAAGTATTTATTCTATTATTTTTTATGTGAGTTTATAGTTTGGCATAATTTGTTTTTTAAATACTAACGATGAATTTATCTAAATTGTAAAAAAAAAAAAAGACAACTGTGCTTTTTAAAATTATTTTTTATTAGTTGAAAAAATAGGAGCGAAACGAAAAAACCGTTAAATGTTTCTCTCTTCAATGGTTTCTTCTTCTTTAACCTCTTTCTAGAATAAAAATAACAAAAGAAATCTACTTATTACATTAGTCCACTCAAGTGTACCCTTTGGTCGAACATTTAGTTAAACTTATCTGAATATTCTTCAAATGTGTTTAATGGATTTTGCAGAAATTGATTTGGAAAAAAAATTTAAAATCGTTCGAATTTTAATTTTGTTCTGTCAGTATGGTTTAAGTGGGTAAAAAAAATTCGATAAAACAAGAGATTCTTTTTCAGACTGTATTTTTATTACCTGAGGTTACGTAATTATTTTTTCAAGCAAAACATTTATTTCATTTGTTTTTGAGGAAAATAAGAACAAAAAAAATTCTTTGTTATTAGAACAATGTTTCGCTTATTAGTTCAATGTTTTTATCCATTATTTCATTGTAACAATTTTTTTTATCCCTTTAAATTTTTTTTTTACTTATATGTGTTTTTAATGTAAAAGATAATTGGTTCAAAAATAAATCTGCCATTGCGAAACAATTTGAAAGCAAGAAATGAAATACTTATTTCTTCTAATTGTAAAATTTCAAAACTTTTAGCAAAAAAGTAAATTAAAATTTTTAAGGAATAATTTGAAACTTTTAGAAATTTATTTTCACATATGTATTTTTACTTCGCTTCTGAATATAAATTAAATATCTGATAAAAAAAATGATGGTTCTTCACATTCATTTAGCCCAAACAGAAGTTTTCATGCTGTGTAGATCATTAATGTTATTTCTAACAGCTATGATATCTTTGAATTTTCGATATTAAAATGTCTGTGAGTCGGTTACGACCTCTTAGGCTTTTTCCATCATTTAACTTTTTTCTTCTCTGTTTCACTTTTAAGATCCAAAAGACATGTACACATACACTTTTAAGTAAGCCTGATACACTCTAACTTTTCCACTTAAACGTCATATGTATTCACGCTCATCAGAAACTTATGCAAGGGGAAACACAGCTGCTCCTAGCAGAACTCATTTGATGCGCACTTTAAAAAATAAATAAAAATACTTCCGATTATCATATTTCCTCATATCATATATCATTTTAAACAGAAATATTTGATCTTTTAGAAAATATAAAAAAGTGAAAATTGATAATTTTCCGAAAATTCATGTGCTGGCCCTCTTAAGGAGGGGAGGGGACATTCATTTTTAGTAGTTACTTTTCCAGAAGCAAAAATTATTTCATACATTTATTACTTATGTAGTAGATTTCTTCAAAGAAATTTAATTCAAGATACTCCTTCAAAACATTATAAAGAATCATAAATCTTGTCACGAATTTTACTTTAAAAGAAAACATTATTTTCTTCTAAAATGTGAAAAACTAAATGGTATTATTTGCATCAGTGACAAATACAAAAAAATGCATTACAATACTCAAAAAATGAAAAATTATGTTTTCTATCAGATGAACATAATAAGGAAAAATAGCCAGACGACATTTTTTTTCATCGATAATTTTCCTTCTTTATCGTCTGGAAGAAGTAAAAATCGATTTAATTTGAGGAAAAATAACTAAATCATCGAATCTTTTATGTAAAATTCTCAAACTAGGAATGATTACATGCAGCCAAATACATAATCATTTCTAATTTAACGTAAAATGTTTTTTTCTTCTTCTTTTTGTTGAATTATAATAAATGACAATTCCAAAAGAAAATTAGAATCGATTGGTTAATGCTGTCGTGATCATTCAAATCGTCCCGTAAATACACAAATATTTCAAAATCTTGCCCAATCTTGAAAGCTTAAAATAATTTGTTTTGAAATATTGGGGAAAAGATTGTAATGGGCGAAGAAATTATTTTCCTTAATAATTCAAACAAAGTGACAATCGATTAAGAAAATGTATGTGAAAGGTGGACATCAACGTAATCTTATTTTGTAGTCATTCATTATAAAATAGTTTATTTTTTGAAGGCAATTTCTTACTAAATGTCTTATTAAGTTATTTTTTAAAAATTTCTATCTGAACAATGAAATAAAAATATTCTTGTACACTCATAATTTTTTCATTTTTTGTTTTTAAATTATTCGCTTTAATATTTTTATTAAGAGAACAAACACCAAAAGAAACGCATTAATGCTCTTTTTTTAAAGAGTTTATCACAAATATATTTACAACAAACATTATTTGAATCTTATTCTCAATAAATTTGTTTCATACAAATAAAACAGCTAAATTTTTTTAAATTTATGCTTAAAATAAATTTTAGCTAGTGTTAAATTAGTTACAACAGACAATTCTAAATTAGTGCGTGTACAACAGAAAAAAAAGCAAGAAAGCTTCCTCTAAAAGAGAGACGCATTATTCTACACTATTAAAATCTGCTTTATTTATGACTGATAAAACAATGATAAAAGTTGGCGTCGAAAACCAGTTTTCAGCCAGATTGAAATTTCATGACGTAGATAAAAAATAAAGGCTTTTAACGGGTGATTACCTTGAAATAAATCCTTAAAATCACAGTTTTACAATGACGTAAACTGACGTCAAAAACCGGTTTTCAGCCAAACTGGAATTTCCTGGTGATAGCGCTTTTGATTGCATTCATTCAATTTGATTAAAACAATAGATGTTTTTAAAAGGGTGATTAATTTGAAATATTAATTAAAATCCCAATTTTTAAACGTATATGACATTTTTATTTACAAATTTCCATGAATATTCCTTAGTTTTTTTTTTTAAGGTATCCGAACACGTTCGGAGTACTTTTTGACAAAATATAACATATGTAAACATTATAAATGCTTTTTTAAAACTCAAAAAAAAATAAATATTAATTTTAAAAACCCCCAAAAATTTAAAATAAATTGCCTTTTAAAAATCAAAATTTAAAAATGAAATTTTAGCAATATTTTTAAAATTTAAAGCAAATGAAAAAAGAATAAATTTTATTAGTAAAAGTATTACAAAACAATCTAGATATATTTTTTAGAAAATGCACAAAAATTTTTTGATTTTTTTAAAATTTAAAAATGTTGGAAAAAAATTTTTTCACATTCTTTATGAGACCAAAATTTAAATTACAAGCCTAACTAAAAAAAATATTAATACTAAAATATTTTAGAATATTTCTAGAAAAAAAGCATAAACATTATGTTCAAAAAATTTTATAGAAATCATTTGTAATTTTTGAGTAATCAGACTCGCCATGATAGATTTAGCTTTTAAAAGCCCCCTTCTGATAGATCAAAGACCCACTTCCGGTTTTCTAAAAAATAAAATTGATTGTAGCTTTCCCTGGTATAAAACAAAATAAAGTATGTTTTTAAAGGCCAAAAAAACATTGAATAAAATGAAAACAAAAAAAATCTTTTTTACCGAAATTTTGGGCATTTTCAACGTGTTCGGAACCCTTAAAAAAAAAAAAGATAAAACAATTTTTTTTAACAGATAGGTAAATTTTCTACCCCCAAACGCGTTTGAAGTAAATCGGAATATTGGGAAAACTTCTTTAAAAATTATGGCATTTTTTTTTTTGAATTTTTTTTTTTTTCCCCGATAAAAAAAGAACTACGCGGAAAAAAGGTAGTTTTCTACTTCGGGCAGCTGTCAAAATACTACAAAATATTTGCAAAAATCCCCCAATTTTAAATAATTAACTAGGGGAAAAATGAAAATTCGGGAAATTTAGTGCTTATATTCAATGTGTGCAGAAAGACAACTTTCGTAGAGATCGTAGGCAGATAAAATATTTTTCTGTCAGGTAAAATGCAAGCTTAGCTTTCTATATATAATACATCACAAATGATAGTTTTCTTCATTTTTTAAAAAAAGATTTAATGAAAGACCTTAAATAAAAGAAGAAAATGCTGAAATGTTTTTATCAAACAGAAATATTTTTTTTTTTGAAACTGTTTTCTTATACAAGGAATGTAAACAAATTCTTAGGCTTCCCCCCACATAGTTCTTTTTTTGTTACGTATTTTTAATAGGTCAATCAAACATACAGAAATAAGCAGTGTTTTAATAGCTAATAGTAAGACTTTTTTTTATTTATTATTTAACGAAAACAGATATGAACTAAAGTTTCTTAAAAATAACTAAATCATTATTGTTTGCTATTATTAATTACTAAATAAATTATGTAGTAATAAAACTGTACGTTTTATCTGTTTTTTGCCGATAAAACTAGATTAGTTTTGTGAGTTATTAATCGAAAAAAAAAATTTGGAGAAGATGTTATACCAAGACGTCGCCAAATGCCTCGATATGCAGCCAATAGTGGAAAACCATTCCCATGCATGTTCGAATACAATAATATAATAAGGATAGCAGCATTTGGTGACACTTTTTTGAATTGGCGACGTATTTTAATTTGGCGAAACTGGTCGTCGGTATAATATGTGTTAGCACTGATTTTATTTGACCCTTTAACTGTCAAGTTATTTTGATGATTTGGGTACACAAATTGTCAAATTGTCCTTTTTCGAACCAAAGAACTTCTAACCTCTAACCTTTGAAGTCTTCAGTAAAGTGCTGCCATCTATTGAATTGAGTGCACATTAACTTTTCTCGAGAATCAGTCGGGTTTGACAGGGAAGCCAAAAACGTTCCCGATATATATTTGGGAAAACAATACGATGCACAAAAAAAATTACTCCAATACTCGGGGTGACTCCGAACACCATTGCTGTCGGGTTTACCGGGCAGCATTTTTTAACTTTTTTATAGTTGCTCAAAGGCTAATTGGGACGAAGTGTAATTTGAACCTCGCTGGGGGGAACAAGACGACACATGATTTTACCCACCCCATGTTCACATACCCAGAAATCGGGTTTAATTACTTTAATGATTATGTGGTTATCAATAATATACAGGGTGTCCGGACTTAAAGTAACCAAAAGTTATGGCTTATTTTTATGGAAAATTTCCCATCAGAATGTAATAAACTTTACCCGGGGGTTTGGGAAACCCCCTCGAGATTTTGGGTCTGTTCGATCCCGCACTGCGGAACGGCAATCACAGAGATAATTGACCTTTTCGACTTCTTTAGTAAAGATGAAAAACCCAACAAAAGGTCAGTGCGTATTTTTGGGAACAAAATTTAAAATACCGGGACAGCGCGTGTTCGAACGAAAGAATTTTTTCTGGGGCCCAAAAATCAGGACTTCTTCAAAAGAGTCCCCCACACATCAAAAGTTCTTCTATCAGAAAACTTAAGGATACTTGCTAGTTTGAGTACCAAAGTCCGTCTCCCTTTTAAATTCTTTCCATTGGTGGATAGATTTTGATGTCGGGGAAACGACATTCCATTTTGTTTGAAAAGTCGCTGTACAGCGTGAATGATTTAAATTCCGTTAAGGTGACTGCCCCCTTAAAAAAGTCGTTTTTTTTCATAAGGATTTTTTTTTTCAAAATCTTATAGGAACATTTTTTTTTTAACAGTTTTTTTTTTTCCACCGGGAAAAAGAAATAAATTATAGGATTTTAAAAAACATCACTTGCAAAAAAGGGGAGTAAGATAAACTTTAAATGAGTTTTTTCAAAATTTTTTTTCGAAAAAAAATTTTTTCCCGATACATGATATCTTTAAAAAACCCAAAACCCGTTTAAAGTTTTGAAATTTTGGTGGGGTATTTATTATACCAAATTTTTATAAAGTGGACCATAAATTTTGTTGTAGGTTAAAATTTTTCATTCAGGGTAGTTTTTATAAAGAAACAATTTAAAAAAATACCAAAATTTTATATTATTATGTATAATTGTCTGTAATTTTTTTGTATTTTAATATTTCTCTTAGATTTTGGTTCATTTTGAAAAGCACCATAATATATTCATTGTGTATGAAGAAAATTATGATAATTGTATTAGAAATTTTTATACAGTGTTACCCGTTTTAGTAAAAATTTGGTAAAATTTCCTTGAAAACAACCAATTTTTCTAAAAGTGCAATATTTATTTAAAATTTTTTATGTATTTACATACTTTTTTTTTTTTTCTTCCTAAAAACACTCAATTTGTTTCAAAAATTTGTTTTTATAAAAAAATAGGGTCCGTAAAAAATAACCTTAGCCAAAGTACGCACTGCCCCTTTTGCTGTGGCGTCCACATCTTTACTAATGAAGTCAGTGTAACAAGTTTATCGTCTGCGATTGCCGAATAATGAGCGCACGTGCGGCCGATCGGATTAGACCAAAAATCTAGAAGGGGTTTCCAATCCCCGGATGAACAGCTTATTACATCTTGTTGGTAGAGTTCCGTAATAATAAGTCATAACTTTTGGATAATTTATGGCCTGGATACCTTGTATATTTGGATCGTAATATAAGTTGCTTTTTTATAACCATATAAACGCATTGTTAAAAAGTAAAGACAAATTCTTCTTAGCTAATTTTTTTTATATTTCTTATATTTTCCAGATTACCTCAAGAGTGAAGTTTTCCCATGCATTTTTCGAGCATTGTTTTCGAAAAAATTTGGGTAATGCTTTATTTCCCTAATGTAAGCCAAGGTACCGTTTTGGCAAGATTTATTTTCTTGTTTGGGAGAAGTGAGAAAAGAAAGGAAGGCAGAAAGAGCCTCAGTCGTCATTGTATTGATCTGATGAGTGTATTGAACCGTGGAATAAATGGGGTGATATTTTTTGTGGAAAGATCATCGGTATTATGCTTTGTTGATCTCCCATAAGAAAGAGCAGCAAATTTGAAGGCATGGTATATTTGGCAAATGTAGTTTTCTAGTTTAATATATCTCAGAAATTTACTTTACGAATACTTAATGCAGGAAAACTTTATAAATAAAAAAATTTGGTAGAGAGCCTTTATGTTTCCCTAAAGTATTGTGCTATAATTCAGAATAGCTTGGCTCTTATTTTGAAGTTTTTATTTTTCTTCTTTTATTTGTTCCCTACATCTTACTTTCTCTGGAAACTCCCCCCTCTATTTTAGACCATTAAATGATTTGATTTGAGGTTTGGTGATTCTGTGACGCATTACAAATTATTTTCGCTTAATTAAAGCCAGACGTTTTTTATTTCGTTAAAAATTTTGGTAATGATGTCTAATTTTTTACAGCAGAAACTAAACCACTCTAAGCACTTATCAAAATGCCTTAGAGATTTTGGTTGATTATACTTTAAACGAAGAACCTTTTTTTTAACCTCTTAGTTTGATTAATTGAAAGTAAATATAATAAGACTCAAATAATCATACTTACATTGAACAACGCTTCACTTAACACGAATGTATATTTAAAAAAGCGTTTAATTTAAAAGTTTTTTTTAAATAAAAAATTTAAAGGGGTGTTTTTAAAAAAAATCTTATTTTTTGACAGTTTAGTTTTAATTTTCAAATTGTATTGATTTTAACCTTCCTAAAATTCCTTTTTTAATCTCTAGGAAAATTGAAGCCCTTAAAACTTATTTTTAACAATCGTTGGAACGGGGTACCCCCATTTGAATAAAAATGTAAAAAAAAGTACTTCGGTTTTGTTAAAAAAGTTGAACGTCTGATAAAAACCAAAACATGTATCATTTCTTGAAGTTGACCTTTTTTTTTTTTTATTTCCAGCAGATTAAATGTCTCACTGTATACTTTAAAAAATCAATTTATCTCAAAATGAAAATTTTGATTTTCGATCCCTTTTCAAAACCACTGTTAAAAATGAAAATTTTGATGATATTTTTTTATAATATGGTTAAATAACAAAAGGCTTTTGAAAAAAGCTCAAAAATTCAGTTTTTACAAATTTTTTTATGTGAAAAATGGGTCAAATTTCACTGTTTGATCAAATATTTTATAAATTATAAAAAAATTCAAAATTAGCTAAAATCTTGTTTCAGTATATTGAGAAAAGTGTACTTGAATTGTTTAAAAATTTCAAACATGCACATATAATAGATTTTGAGAAAAGGTACATGGAAAACATCCAATTTAACATTGTTGGTATAGAGAATGTCCCCCTAAACTCTCTTAAAAGGTTTTACATGGAGTTTCAGAGGTATGGAGCCAAGAAAATGTAGGAAATATCCAAATGAGAGGTTTAAGAAATCTTTTAAAACCCTAGTAGTTAACTATAATCAAAATCTTTAGAGGTGGCTATACTCAAATGTAATTAAAAGTTTATAAAGACAGTGACCTTTTTATAAAAATAAAATATTTATAGCTTTTTTGTTACGCCTCAGACATTTAGAAGAGCAATGATGTCATTGACCTCTAAATGAGTCTCGTATTTTTATATTATTATTTTCCATTATTTTGTTTATGTACAAAATTATGTGTAACTGTCAAAATACAAGAAAAGGCAAAGCACTCTGCTTCGATTTTAATTATGCAAAAAGAAATTACCTGTGATAGACGTTTCATTTCTATCATAGAAAATACTTATTTTAAGTATTCCTATGTGTGATTATGTGAAAATAATTATTTCTTACAATTCCATCTCTAATAGTTTGTATTATTTTGAATCACACATTATATTAATTTGTTTTATTTAAGTCATATAGTATTATCTTAAAAATCACGGATTTATTATATCTAAAATGTTCCAGTGGTTTTATTTTGTAAGGCATTTTCTAAGTTTATATAAGAAAAAATACCGATTTATTTACTTTATCTAATCAACCAAAAAAAACATTTGTTTGGGTGGCCCCCTCCCCAATAAAATTTTAAAAACTGTTTATGTATGAAAGGATACCACATCTCGTATGCTGTTACCTACTTTAAAAAGTGTTTTTTAAAATTAAGTGCGTTTCGTAGGAAAATGTTGAATTAGGAAAAAAGCTTGATAAAAACGTTATGAAGGTAACTAATGAAATTTTTATGTTTGTTTTGCGTATTATTAAGATTGTTTTGATCTGTTTGTCCGGGTGATTTTACATATAATAATACTATTTTTAAGTAATTTTCTACAGTTATCTAATTTTTTTATAAAAATTTGAATATTTTTATCTTTTTTAGGCTATTTTAGAAATTAATAGTAATGTAACATTTCAATTTTCGACGTATATATGTAGAAAAACTGAAGCTTCGGATATATCTTTCACCCCCATTTTTCAATATTTATTTAAAAAACATTTTTTTCTTTACAATTTTAGATTCTTCCCCCTATAATAAACAGACACTCTCTGGAAACCACCAAAAATTTTCACTTTTCCAATTTTTAAAAAAGACGTTTGGCCTAAAATTGGATACCACAACCCTGTACACAATACATTGCTTTTACTTATACTGTCTCTATTTATTCTATATTTTTATATGTTTGAAGTATAGATTATACTGACTGTTTACACACAACTTGATCCCCGGTTTAGCCATTATCTTAAGGGGACATGGTACGATTACGCAGAAATTTTGGATTTTCAAATTTTTTTTGATTGCATTCTATGCGTGCAGTAAAGGGGGGCCGGAGGCCCCCCATTTTATTTTTTCCCGATTGGTTATAATTTAAGTATATTACGTAAAAATTTTAAATTTAAAAATTTTTTATTAACGATTAATTTTATTAATTAATGCTAATTATTTATTCAATAATTATTTTTTTACTGTGTTTTTTTCCCTGAAAATCGACAAAATCAAAATAGCATGTCAAGAATGGTGAACTTTCACCCCTCCCCTGAAAAATTCCTGTGTGCGTTTTCTGATGCATGTATACTATTAAAACAGACTTTGTGCTCAAAATTACAAAAAAGCTAGCCTTTTAATTTTTTAAAGAATAAACCTAAAATTTTTGTGAAGGGATTTTAAAATGATACTCCTCCTACAAAAACTGACGTACGCGCATGAAACTTGATCTTCAAGTACGTCAAACTATGTATAAAAAAAGTTGGTATGGGTTTTGCGATAACAAGATTGGTATTCGTAAAATGTTCTTTTATGAATGCTTATTGAAATTCTAAAAAATAAAATTGGGTTAATTTTTTTTTTAAAAAAAAGTATTGTTTTGATTTAAAATGCATACCAATTTTTTGTTACATGTACTTTGCAACATGTAAAAAATTCAAAGCATCAGGCACAATTAAAAAACCTTTGCATTTTAAATGAAGGCAAACTAGTTATTTTATCTTTCCCAGATAATGCAGTTTAAAGTTTTGATTTGCCATAGGAATGTGAATAAAAACGAACGTTAAAGCTATAATAATTCTACATTTTTTTAGGTTTGGAGCTTTCAAAAGAAATTTATAGAAAAGTACATAAAGAATAATTTAGGCTAAAAAAAAATTAGATTTGATTTTTTGACCGATTTTTGTTAATTGAATCGTACTGTGTCTCCTTAACATTTCTGAATTTTAAATCTTCTTCTAAAAGCATTTCTTTGCTCCTCCCCCTCAGTTTAACTTTTTAATAAGAAAATGTAATCGAATAACTTTTACATTTTGGCATAAAGATCCCTTTCAAGCTGTAAGGAGTATTCCTCTTTTTTTTTGCTTTATCTGAAGGGATTTCACTACACCAATCTTGACAGGTAAGTGATCTTCCCCGGAAGAGATGAAGCCCTTTCTTTCGATCAATCAATTTTAGATTTGGACAATAAAATGCCAAGATCTGTCTTTTTTTTTATTGAAAAATATAATGAAAAAAGTATTATCTGCGCCTTTATACTCTGAAGTATCAAAAAATATTATCCACTAATATCCCCGGGGATCCCCTTTTTCCCCGCGAAGTCAAAAACTCTACATGGTTTATCAACAACTAGTCGGTACCCTCTCCCCTCTCACCGGAATTTCGGAAGAAATGTTTAACCGTACCATTTCTAAACAGACCATAATAAAGAAAACATTTTTGGTGTACGAATTTGGGCATAAGCTGACTATTTGATCATGTCCCATTTAGTCATGTCTAGGTAACTAGGTGACTAAATCATTTGCTAGAAATGTTCAGATGGTTTGTCAAACTAATCATGAATCATTTTATCGCGGTACCATGGCGCCTTATCCTGGATAATTATATCGTTATTTAACCCTCCAAGCGGTCTGCAAGTAAAATCCGTCATTCAGGATCTTTTTTGCCTTCAAGCAAGATTCCCAAAGCGGCCCAAACCACATTCTTAAAAAAACGGCTCAACCGCTTTTGAGAACCTGACGGCAAAAATACGTGCATTGCATTTTCGAACATCTCCCGAATGGCGACTTTAAACGACCGCTTAAAAAAAAAAAAGAAAGTCGTAAGTGGGTCTTCAAAATAGCTAAGCATAACCTTATTTAGTCATTAATTGGATCAATTTGATCAGAAGATGCAGTCGATGTCATTAAAATACTATTTACGGTATTACGCAACCACCACCAGCTTGCACAGTGTCTTGCTGACGGTTGGATCTATGACATTGTGGTGTCAGAGGAAATTATGACTCATTTGAATATGCAACGTTTTTACAGTTACTTGGGGAATAAGCTATGATATATTCATAAGTCCAACAGAAATGCTACAGCAGATGGAAAATTTTTTTGGGAAAGGAACTTCGTGGTTTTTCTCCCAAATATATCAAATCAACACCAGATCTGTAGCTGAGCTGAGTTTTGAGAAAAGCTCAGGATCACTGAGCTGTTCTCATGGACACATCTGTCAAGCATCCTGCATTTTTTTGGTCCTGTTATTACGTACACAGCTCTGCTTGTCTAACAATTCTTACTACTCTACACAAACTTCGCTGGTCTAGGTTGTTACCTAAACGCGATCGGGCATTGTGTTTTCTATTGTGAAAGACAATGCCTGAAGTTATAGATTCTGTGCAAACGCTTGACACTGTGGAACGAAGTATGTTGAATTCCCTAATAATTTCTGAAATGGAATGACCAAGCATCCAGCTCCAGCTAGCTAATTTCCATTTTGTTGCAATGATCAAAAATTTCACAGGCATAACTTGAGTGCAAATGATTGAAAATCGCTTTTACGCATGTCATACGATTATGTGGCATGTAAAAGATCCCTTGAGTATTAATTTGACTCTGGTTCTCTCCGCAAAATTAAA
>BMAV01019861.1:0-16323 GCA_019973955.1 Trichonephila inaurata madagascariensis
CGTTTTTTGGGGTTTTTTTGGGGTTTTTTTTATGTGTGAGTTTAAATTTTCGATTTTAATGTCTCTCCTCTATTTTTTAATTTTGGAACACAAAAATTCGAAATGTTTGTTTTTTACGAATACACTCTCCATGCTATGAAAAACGTTTTTCAGATGTCTTAAAAAAATTTCTCTTATACAAAAACATTTTACGTCCGTACCTTTTTTTCAAACGATTGAGGATTTTGTGTATATATGCACACACAATTTAAAGCATGGTGTATAATACTAAGTCTTGCATTGAATTGACAGAGATAATTTCAGCTCTTTAGAATTATCTTTCCATTTTTATTTCTTCCCAAGCAACAAATTGCATATTGACTTGCCAATCCCTGTTTTTAACCGAATATTTATAAGATTCTAAATTCCTGTCTTGATTGAAAAATTCCCACCGTCACCACAAAGAAAAAGTCCGGATGAGAAATATTTCAGTATTAGAGACAAACTGCATCTCTAAAAAAAAATAACACTAATAACCTCCTTATAGGAATTCAAAATTTTGCAAGTCATAGATAGAAAGAATAAAAAATCAGTTAATGTACAGAGTACGGGAAAACTAGTTGTGGCCAGCTTTCGGTAGCTCATACGGTGTACAGGCTAGTCACTTAAGGGATTTAATACAGCACAAGCAATCATAACCAATAGCTTAATTGTAATATATAAATCAAAGTTTATTCAATTTACAAACTTTATTAAGGGATTTTTCTTTTTATTTTAAAATTTATTACTTTCAAAAATAATCCATTTGTTTTTACTACCAGTTTGAAGGTAATGACCTTTAAATTAATTTATGTTTTGGAAAGAATGCTTTGAAAGTGAACATATTGTTCTCTTAATCCAAATTTGTATTATCAATCGAAAATTATACAAATTACAAACTTTCAGTTATTTTCAAACAAAAAATCCCTTTTTCTCAAATTTTGTTGCACTTGACATATAAGAAATCAAATATTTTTAAGATAATCACATCTGGGAAGAGGGATTTACTCTTCCCATAATGAGTTTTTTCCTATTTCGCACAAAACATTTTTAAAACTAATTTGGCAGGGATTAATATTCTTTTACCTTATATATTTCATGTTTATATATAACTCACCGTCAGCCAGGGAAATTTTGATAAGAGAAACTCATTATTTCTCGAGAGATTAAAGAAAAGGTGTGTCTGCGAGGTAGGTGTGGCATCCAACAGTTTGATTCTTCTAAAAGGGGGATTGCCCAGCCCGAAGCCTCATGAACCAAAACAAAAAGCAAATGTATGAGTTTTATGAGATAGAAAGTAAAATTCCCATCAGTAACATTAAAAATATAAAAGAACTATATCATTATATTGGCAACAAGTTTTCGAATTTAACTTTTTCTTTACAAAATCATTCTTCATAAAATCCTTCTTAAATAATTGCATTTATCTCTTTTTTAGGTGGATGATGAACAGGTTATTAGCTAAAATTATCATCCATGAGAGTAAACATTTATCTGCATAATAAATAACATACTAATGATAATGGTTCCTGTTCATACTACACCTGTCTTTAATCTTGCATGAAAATTGAATTTATAAGGCTTTCGATGAGGTCAGTGACAGTCTTAACGGATGTCATGAATGTTGCACCCTATCGCTGAATATAGGGACATCAATGGTGTGTGGCACAATTACAAACACTTGCAGGAGTAGTTTATGGGGCATCCACTACCCATAATAATTAAATGGCATGGCTTACGCACTTCCCCATCTGGGGGCCCAAACCTGATGACTGACGCCAAGTACCCTTTGTAGATCCGGTTTGCGACCCTAAACCTGACTTTGCAGGGGGGAGGCTAATATTCTCCGGTACACCTCTGCTGTCAGTAGATATGTCCATCCACGCGCTAATGGTGCTTTGGCAGCACAGACTTTCCTCAATATTTCCACATTTCCTTGTTCTAACTATATTTGTCACAACCCTGTACCTAGCAGACATCTAGGACGTAACAACTGAGATTTGAAGTACGGACCAACTTCTTCTTTTCAGCCCAATCACTATGCAATGTTGCAATTCGCTGAACACCTGCTCATCACTGGTATGAGGCTAAAAACGACCTGGTGGTTCTCCTTTTCCTTCAATGCATCGAGCAGGAACGTTCAAGCTATTTGACTCGTTTCCGGGTGGCCACCTCCGAACTTTGACTTTAGGGGATGGTAACAAAGGTACTGCAACTTGTTGAGATCGTTCTGCCTGCCAGGCATCTCCAAAAGCTTATATATATATTCTTATTTGTCTGGGGCTTTCAAAACAAGATCTGCTCCCTTAAGCCTCAATATTGGACTTTGAGTGAATGAGATCATTGACTTGGTCTGCTTGGCTGAACATGGGGATGGCTGCTGCCTGCCGCTTACTATAGCTCGCGCCATCCTCCGTTGGCGGCAGCCTGGCATTCACCGCTTTCAGTTGCCCTGGGGGACGGGGCTGCGACAGCCCAGCCGTTCGAAGTAGCATCACAGCCCGCAGCAGGCATGTCGCGAGTTCAAGCCCAGCCACCACTGAAGACCAACTGTGTGGGGCAGCACGATGCACGTAATCTGTCGAGAGCTGAAACGTCCTCCCGTTGGTGTGGTGTGGTAGTCAGGAGAGGGTGCCAGCTCGGTGTCGTCCACGTCACTTGACCATGGTTCAAAATTACGTGGTCCGTCGCCGCCTGTCGCCGGCTTCGAACCGGTGCGACGGTGTATTCAACTCTGGCTCACGGCTGGCTTTCAAACTTCGGACAAGAAAAAAATTTCCACAATGATAACCTTCGCAGAAAATATGGCATGAATATCACTCATTCTTCAGTTTCTTCCCTTATATCCTACTCAACGTGCCCCACAAATCTGCGAGTTTAACATTATTTGCGTGTCTATCCTAAAATTTGCATAATTTTTTTACCTCTTCCTGATGTGTCATTTGCAATGTCACGTTTTTATAATACACAAATCAAAATTGATAAAGAAAGTATCTGATATTTCACTGGTTACTTTTTTATACAAAAACAATTACTGAATTAATTGCCAAAAATTAATTTAATTTTATACTTAAAGCAATTTAAATTAAAAACTTTAGTGATATCATGCTGCTTGTGAATTAGTCAAAAAGAGGATTGCATATAATTTACACCTATTTCACCATTTATTTTTTAATTAGATTTAATTAAATTAATCGATGTACTTTCCATTTAATTTGATACCGAAATATTATCTCTTTAATTATCTGAGCTCAGTTAAATTACTTAACTGTTCGAATTAATCGGGACAAATGGAAAAAAAAAAAGATTTTTTCTAATACCTTCGCTTTTAATCATTTCATACCTTAAGTAGACTGAACAATCTCTATATTAGTATATGAAATATGTCCTAATTTAACGGAAATGACCTCTTAAATACGTATTGTCATTGACTCAACTATAGCAAAGCCCATATTCTTGACTTCATCATCGTGTGGTTCCACTTGCATAGCACTTTTTGTCATTTATTCTGTTATCTTTAAGGTATCCGACTCTACGTTCGGAACCGTGATTTTAAAATAGCGCATAAATGGGTACTTTTCATGATATTTAGTGTCACTTTAAATTTCGAATATATGTATAAATTATTTTAAAGAGTTTTAACAAAAAAAATTATTTAAATACACTATTGCTAAGCAAAAATTAACTTAGAATAACCTTTTTCAAATATATTACGTGAAACATGCTTCAACTATAATAATATTTTGCCTGTATATAGCTCAAACCACTGTACAGAGGCTCCTTTCGTTTTTGAAAAATTCCACTCGCACCGAGTTTTCTGACCCATTGAAATAATTATCAGTTTTTTCCCATTTATACCCTCTGTTTAACATGAGCATGGATAAACCCACTTCTAAATTATATGTTTCAAAAATTCTAGGTGAGACCTCGTACAGGGTCTGAGCTACATACAGACAAAATATGATTATAATATAAGCATTTTTTCTAAGTAATCACGTAAATATTCTTGTTTTTATCATCAAGCCAAAAAATAAGTTTTATTCTATACAATTCTTAAAAACAATTTTATAAACATTTTCTAATCGGTACTATCATCTATAAAATTTCATACTTTTTACTAAATGCGGTTTCCGAACATGAATCAGCTCTATAAATTAACAACTAATCATTACTTGAGAATATGTCATAAGTTATAAACAGGATTTGAACGGTGACCTGGAGCCAATCAAGTACTTTTATTTTATTTTCCTGCATAAAAGTCTGGATCCCGTTTTCGAAAGTGTGACAAGGGACAAAGTGGCCTTTGAAATGAACCGCATGCAAAATAATTTCCTGAATGAGACGAATTTCTCTTCAGCCTCCTTTACCATATATACAAATGCCCAACATACTTTAAGAGGAATTAAGTTTCCAGTTGTTGCCTTGAAAAACCCCATCTGATTAAAAGAGTGTTTTACAGTCTGTTGGATATGATCTGGTCTCAGAGTTTCTACTTCATCTCGTTTAATCACTTTTTAATATAACCATCTACTGTAATGTTTTATCACTGAAAATTACCTTCTTCCGTCAATTCAACAGTCAGATCGGCCATTTTTTGGCCCATGCTGAACGTTTTTCATCCTTCACGCGAGTTGAAATCGTTGCCCTCGATTCTTGTTGCCTTACGGCTAACTTTCAGAAGTCTTTTCCGTACAGTTAAGGTACTCACTTCAACACCTTTGAAAGATCCATGCTTGTTTTCTCGGTTTTATTTTAATATTTATTAGAATTTTAACAGTTCTTAAAGTAGTTTTCCGTTTGCGAACACATTTTCCTTTTCTCAATGATCCGAAATCTGGAAATGCTCTTAAAATTCTTGAAACACTTGATTTGGCCGCACCAATTGCCTTAGTTATATATCTCAGTCATAGAAGTGTGTTGATTAATAGCGATTGTTTTAGAACGCCTCCTCGAAGTATTATCCATCTTTGAACAAGTAAAAGTAACACGTATTACACATAACCTCAAAAGTTATAACCACCAGCTGCCCCGCTGGAAAGCTCACAACTGAGCTACAGATGAATTAAAACCAATCAAACGAGTAAACTATAGTCAAAGTCGAGCCCTCACACTACCTCCAGGCAGATATAACAAGTACGGCAGTTCAGGGATATACCATTGCTTATACAAAATCATGGTAGTTATTCAATTCGAATAATATGACATTCCAGAACATCTCAGTATACACTTTTGAATTTGCTGCAAACTAAATAAAGCAAGAAAACAAACAAACTCTGAGTTAAAAATTATCCAACAGATATTTTGAAGGGATTCAAGCGCAGGTGTTAAAGTTGCTTGAGAAAGATATTTGCCTCATTTCGTTATTAGTGTTCCATGAATATAGAACAGACTATGAAGCGTGAAAAGAAATGAGCGTTCATAAATGAAATCAATGATTGTATTTTAATGCATGAGTGGAATTGTTAACTGTTACATAAATTTACTTTAAAGAAAGTTTCCCTAGAACGCAATTTCAAATAATTGTTGTTTCCAGTTTGTTTAATTCGATATCAAATGTAATAGTAGCACATTTAGAGCGTTGTAAAATACATAGATTACACAACTATGGAGCGATTGAATTTAAAACTTTATTGGATCCAAAAATTTTAAGACCGTTTGATTTCAGAAATATGTCTACATCCTTAACTAGCATTACGTCTGAATATCCTTATTAAATACAATCTTATAATTTTCTACTATAAATACACAAAATACATTTTATTTGTAAATTTTTGAAAACTCTATCTGCCAACGTAATATAAAAAGAAAAATTCAAAAAATCATCAAAGACAAAGCAAAATAGTCGTTATTTATATTCTATGACATGCACCTAACAATAAAAAAACTAATGGAAGCTCAAATTATCAATAAAAAGTGTGATGTATTTAGCATGATTAAAATATTTTCAGAATTGAAGGCACTTTAATGTTGAGGTAGTTATATTCAGTATGTATTAAAAGCCTATTAGATTATATAGTTAAAACAACTGCAATTAATGTCATAAGGATTGGTAGATAAATTGTCTAAGAATAAAGCAAGGGCTTAAGAAAAAAATTTCGTCGTTTTAAGAGAATCTTTTACAAAAATATTTTTGAAGAGGTATCCAAATCTAACATAAACGCGTTGCTGTGCATCTCACTGAGTATTAAGGAATTAAATGTGCTTTAATTCTCTACACTTTTCACAATTTTAATCAACATAATTGTATTGAGTAAATGTATTATTTCAATCCAGACATGTATATGTATACTAAACATTAAGTTCGTTTATAATAAATGATTATGAAGCTTTCCTACGATACATATTTCGAAGTTTAATCTAATTGATCTTTCACTTTCGTAGCATCATCACCTTTCAAGAAGAATTTCTACACTTATCTTAGAGTTCTTTAATCTCGTGTAATTCTAACTTTCGTTTTCTCTAACTCAGTTAAATCATTTAGTTATAAATATTCAAACGATAACTTGCAAATATCAGAAGTTTTTCCTTCGATTTATCAAAATTATATTTAAGAGAGCTACAACTATCCAAAAGTACTTGCACCCAAAGGCTACTATAAAGTAATTTACTTGCTTAATATGGGAGATTTGAACCAATGCTATCAGTCTAGAATTCAATAAAATGTCTTTCACTAGAATCAATTAAAATTAGAAGATGGTTGTTTTATACCAGTCGTATAGGATTTTGTCTAGATTTCAAAGTCATTTTAAATTGATTCGGATACAGATTTAAACTTTGAATAAGCAATGATTTACCGAAAATTGTCCTTCTTCATGGAAAACTCCGTTAAACTATAACCGGAAATCAGGCGCTGGCTGGTATCCCAACAGCATGACTAGTTAACCAAGAGGATTTGAAATTACTCGAAGATGTGATTCATATCCGGCATGAAGTGGTCGTGCGGTACAACCACTAAAAAATAATCACAAACACAAACAGTTCCTTATTTTTGTCATCATCTACGTTTATCGCAAAATTATAGGAAAGAATGAAGATTTACGCTTCATCCAATTCTAAAAATATAACAGCCTGCATACTAGGGCCTTTGGCTCTCCAAAACCAATTCTCTAATGGACTGAGGATGCTTTTCACCGTTACAGATGAAATGAATCTGAACTAAAATTAAAGCTGGTTTGGCAATCTCACTAAGTGAATTAATTTTAATATAGATACTCTCTTAAATCTAGGCAAATATTGCTATCTATAGCAGCTAGAATTTTCATTACCTCATTCTAGTAGTGTAAATATCTCCAACTATCCGAAACATTCGCTTTATATATTAAAATTCATCTACATATCACATTTCTGCTGTTAGAAGGAGGCAATTAAACTTTTAATAAATTTTTAACGTAAACAACCCCAAGTTAGATCTGAGAAGGAAACTTACATTACAAACCGTCCTCATGAATGGCTACAGGGTGGGGCAAGTAATAGAATGGTGGTTCAAGTACACATTAACCGTCAGACAACGATTTCTCAATGATATCAATCCTCCTATAATACTCAGAAAAGAAGGTTTTTTTTTCCAAACCTTCTTAGTCAAACTCTGAAGATGTTTCAGGGTTATTTTTATATTATTAGTCAACTTTTCTTGTGTACGTATCTTTCATGACAACTCCTCGTAATATCTACATCCTGACTACTTTGTGTTCTTGAACACCCAAACACTCTGTTTCTTTGAACACAATATTTAAATTTTCCAGTCCTAAGAAACATACCCAAGTTCATCTGATATCGAATTTCGATCACCCAAAACTAAGTTAAACCAATCGTATTTATTCACATCACCACATTTTCCACTGCAGAAACCTTCCAATTTCAGTGTTCTCAACTACCAATGACAAATTCCTTTTTTTCAAACCATTTGTCAAATCCCAATAAAAATCGGATTTGTCAACAAGATATTTCATTATTAGCCGTATCTTTACCAAACGAACAAGTTTAAGTGAATTCCTTGTTTCCAATTTCAGCTCTCAATTGGCAAATTTAATCTTGAAACTTCCTCAATCTCCAATGCTCCCACTTTATTTCCTCTCCTTCCACTTAAATCCCATTATCTCCCATCCACTCAGCTACAAATTTGCAATCAAAGATCTTTTGCTCCAAACGAAAAAATTATTTAATGCTTCCTCGTGATCCTAGACATTTTAATCACCCCACCACCACCAACAACAACACACACATTGAGATAAATTTATTTTTGTAAAACTTTGTTTTCTCCCATTATCCAGCAATACAGCGACTAAATCTGATGATTTACGATCAACAATTTCTGTTTTAACACACTACAATAAAATCACATTTCTTTCATTTACAACTGAATTCGAAATATTACGTGGAATTTCCTTCGGGTTCTCTAAGGGAACTGAATTAGATTTACGTTTTGAGGGGTGTACAGGAAGAATTTTCTAATTTAAACAAATAGCATGAGGATGTCGACCTCCATGCATGAACTTAAATTTTATTTTTTTCATAAAACAATTTAAATTACACCACAACAAACATCTCTTTTCCTTAACTATTTTTTTCTGTTTTCGGTGTGGGGTCATACTTTCACGTTAAGGTATCCGACTACGTTCGGAGCCTTGATTTTAAAAAAGCGCATAAATGGATAATTTTTCCCTTTGATATTTAGTAGCCAGATTAAATACTGATAAATTTTTTAAAAATATTTTGAAAAAAATTTATTCAAGTACACTTTTTTGGGCAAAAATTAACTTAAAAAACCCTTTTTTTTTCAAAATGTTCCCCTTTTAAAAAATCTTCAAAAAATAATAATATTTTGTTTTTATAAAAAGAAAAAACTTCTAAAAGGGGTCTGAATTTTTTTTTTGCAAAATTACATTATTTTCAAAGTTAAAAACAATTAAAATAATTATCGGCGGCTTTTTTTTTAAATTTCCCCTTTTTTGTTGCTGATAAACCACTTCTAATTATATTTTAAAAAGATTCTGTTGAGCTTCTGTACAGGGTCAGCCATATACAGGCAAAATATTTTTCCTAAAAAAAAGTTTTTTTCAAAAAAAAATTTTTTAAAAATTTGGGATTTATTTCATTTTTGTCAAAATATGTCTTAAATTTTTTTTTATTGTAAAATATTTTAAAAAACAATTTTATATAACAATTAAGTGCCTAAATATCATAAATATTATCCATTTACACGCTTTTAAAAAACATGGTTCGAACGTAGTCGGGTCTAAGGTTTTGCAAGAACTAAATTTAAAACAAAGGTGATAAATGAGCATTTAATAATTTGTCTGCCACCAAAACGCTTCAGAAATCAATTTTATAGCATCTTTATAGTTTTTTCGAGTTATTGAAAATCATTTTATGCTAGCAAGAACTATGCCTCCTAAAAACGATTTTACCTAAATTTAACCCACTCAAAAAATTTAGGATTATTATAAACAGAATTATCAAATTCTTGGAAATTTAGATATTCTAAAAACTCTCCATAAAACGGGAAAAGGGAAGTTTGGTGATTTAATTTTTTTAGTGTATAGTTTTTTATTTTCCAAATACACGGTACTCGATATTATGATTTATTAACCTATTTAATATAGCACTCTTCAAGTATTGGTAATTTTGTTTAGAAATTTTACTTTAATTGGAATTATTATTTTATTATACTAGCCCACTACAACGTTTTTTCATCCTTAATTCATAAGTAAACTAATGAATTTAACAATTCATTAGTTCACTTATTAATCACATGCTAATCATTTCAATTTTGCTCATCAAATGTTCTAAAAATGAATTACATTCATTTATTTCGATTTGAGATTCGTTCAAATATGTACAGAACTTTTGCATATGTTCTGGATATGTGCCCTCTTTAAAGGGCAATTTTTTATCTGTTCTCTCTCTCTCATTTCTCTAATAAATTCTAATACTTATATATTACAGTTTACAATTTTTAACCTTCGGATCTCAATAGCAATAAATTCTAACATAGAATTTTAACAAATTCTAATCCACAGATGATTATAACAAATTATAACTTAAACTTATAATCAATAATCACACACACATAAGAAATTATTCTAAAAAACTTACAATTTATAACCGATTTAATTATATCAAATCAAAACGAGAGTGAATCCGGAAGCTCAAAAATTACTACTAAAACAAGACCTATGATTTTTCCAACATACAATTTCAAAGAAATACAGAATTATTCCAATCAACAAAATTCCAGTAAAACAAACTACTTACCACAACATACGACGTGCTTCAGTTCTTTAAAGATAGCATGAAAACGTTTTTATGAAGAAATAAAAACACACACACACACAAACTCCATAGGCCAATAAAAAATCTATTAACGAATACAAAAATTCGAAATGAATATTACGACAATAAGAATGAATGTTATATCTGTGGTTCAGTGTAATTAGACATTCTTTCAATGAGGTTCGTCAAAAATTCCGTGCTTTTGGATGCTAACGTATTTAATTTTATTTCTAACTCAAATTTTTATTGTATTTTTTTAATGGATGTTACAGATGGTTTTTTTTTAGAATTAACCCAAACAAATTAAAATATATTTCACCTATTCAATATGATTAAAAGTTAATTGTACATGTATTAATACGGAAAAGGCCTGGAAGAAAATACAATGCGTGGAAAACGATTAAAGAGGATCTTAAGGATCTCATCCATAGTCTATTCCTTGAAATCAAACTTAATACAAAACTTGTTGTAACTCCTGATAGTCACACTGTTGATAATCTCATAACAGTGAACAATCTGTGTATGTTTTATATAACCCAAAATACTAAAAATTAGAAGGTGAACTTATTAAAATAATGTATTCTTAATGCAAAATGGATGTCCTTCATACAACACCAGTTTTAATGAATGAACTGTGCAAATGTATATTTAGCTTAAGTAAAAATAATTTAATGTAATACTCAAGCAATGTGCATTTCATAATCTCTTCATAATTCTTAACGGAGTTAAACAAAACTTCTTACATCTATTCTTCAGATCTCTGCAATAATAATGTGAATTATGTATGAATTAATAATCGGATCTATATTTGAAGTTTTCCGTTTTCAGTTATTATCCCATCCTAAATTCTTGCTTCAAAGTAATCCAGAAGAAACAAGCTTATAGATAGCTTTTATCATCAGGCAAAAAAACATCTTGAATAATCTAATTAAGTTCATTAATTCTTTGCTGCTTAAAATGAAAATCATCTTTTGTCTCTAAGATACAAATTTTTGGGGCAAAATTTTCAAAAAAATTCTAAGGATTAAATATACATAAAACATTTTTTGAACATATTTACTTAAGTATTATTACGTTCCTTCGCTAATTCTTTACTAAATTCTAATTGTAACCAAAGGGGCTTCAAATTAATATCTCTGGCTAAAGCAGCAATTAATTTCTTCAACAATTCTTCAATTTCTTTTTTTTAGTTTACTCTCTTGCTATATATATATATATATATATATATATATATATATATATATATATATATATATATATATATAGAATAATGTATATATATATATAAAGATATATATATATATATATAATGATGATATATATATATAAGGATAATTTTATATATATATATATAGTATGTATATATATATATAAAGATATATATATATATATATATATATATATATTATGAGATTTTTCACGTGTTGTATTAGGCAACTTTTCAACTTGGGGGTTTCCTCACTATTATGTCGAAAATTTCTGCTGTACGGGAAAAGGGTTTGGGTCCATAAAGCATTGCTAACCCTATTCACTGGCTAAAATTTTTGCGACAGCTTTAGAAATCATAGTAGGTCTCCAGTTTAGTCCAAAACATTTTTGTATCCCACATTTCTGTGTTTGGTGAATTCAATTCTTCCTGCTTTAGCGCTTGGGTTCTAACTTCTTCACTTTTTTTACTATGTGTGTGTGTGTGTGTGTGTGTGTGTGTGTGTGTGTGTGTGTGTGTGTGTGTGTGTGTGTGTGTGTGTGTGTGTGTGTGTGTGTGTGTGTGTGTGTGTGTGTGTGTGTGTGTGTGTGTGTGTGTGTGTGTGTGTGTGTGTGTGTGTGTGTGTGTGTGTGTGTGTGTGTGTGTGTGTGTGTGTGTGTGTGTGTGTGTGTGTGTGTGTGTGTGTGTGTGTGTGTGTGTGTGTGTGTGTGTGTGTGTGTGTGTGTGTGTGTGTGTGTGTGTGTGTGTGTGTGTTTTATTATATCTTGGTCAAATTTTCAATCGTTAATAAAATACTTTCTATTCATCCATTCATGCTCAAATACATTTTTTTAAACTTGCAGTGGATGACACTTGATGGTAATACAGTTTTTTTCAAGTATTAATTCATTTATTAAATTCAAAAATGAATAAATGGTAACAAATAAAAATAATGATCAAACAGCATATATAGAAAGGGAAATCGTTCTCAGTGTCCCTGTAGTACGTTGGACATCTAATCTAATGAACGAGGGTTCAAATCCCATCTGGAATGGCCTAATTTATGGAAATGTGATTCCTTTTTTACCATACTATTTTATCAGAATAATTTAATTCAATAATGAATAATTAATAATAAGCCAATAAAAATTGTCCAACATCATTCATAGAAAGAAAAATGAAAAATTGCAAAGAAAATTGGTTTCTATTTTGTCACTTAATATTGTGATTTTGTGTCATATGTATGTACATATTTATATTAATAGTAACTATTTTATAAAAAAAGACTAAAATAAAAATTTTCTTTGTTGACATAAGTAAGAATTGACGTAAGAATATTTTTTTTATATTACTTGTTTTAAGTTTAGTTTACATATTTTTAAAATCTGTACAAGGAAAGAACAAAAAGAAAAAATAAAACTTACTAATACTGGTTGCCTTTTAGCAATTAAATATGAAATTTATCTTCTTATTTCTTCTCTTTTATACCCATTTGCGTTAACTTCTGTCCCCCCACCTCCCTTTTTTTTTCATTTAGATAAATATTGGTTAATTTTTCTGGATTTTTGTTTTACATTCCCAATATATATAAATACCTATTCATGAGGAAATTTTCTTTCATAATGAAATATTTTTCAAAAAGAGCTATTTTATTTAGCATTTTTCATATTAGTAAGTTTTTCCTGTTTCAATATGTTTATTTCTTGTACGAGTATTAATTATGAAATATTCAGTTTTTTAGTGAAATGTTTTTCTACAAAATTTTTTATAATTTATTAAAGACTGTTACTTCTTTAAAGTAAAACTTTTAAATATTTGTGTCAAATGTTTTTCCAAAAATTCGACAGATTAACAACATAAAAATCTTTTTTCTTTCATTTGTGTATTTGAATAACGTTTGATAATGTTATTCAGTAATACATAGTCTGAATAATTTGCCATCCTTTTATAAACTGATTTTTTTTTAATATTCCAATGGATTCATTGACAACAAATACTACAGATTTCAGTTATATTTAAATTTAAAGTTATACATTTCAAACTCAATTCAATATTACCAAAAAATAATTTCTAAAAATCAGTTCATTAAAAATTTATGATGTGTAGTGTAGCTCTTTTTCGATATCAATTATTTTTAAAAAAGCAAATATGAAAATATTTTTTTAAACACAGTACAGTTTTAAATAATAAATATCGCGTACCTGATTACTACGTCTAAGTTATTTTAAAACTTCAGTCTTTAGGATTCAAATGTGTTAAGATCAGTGGTTGTTGTTTGTTTTTTTTTAACTTATTTATATTTTAACAAAAGCACTCTCAATTTGATGCGATTGCTTTTAATTTTGTATTGCTATGAAAATAATAATCGTGATCTTTACCATTCAACAAAAATTCGGTAAAAATTAAGTAAAAAAAAATTTTGCTCAATCTGTTCTTTGTCTATTTCTACTATACATTACAAAAAAATGAACAAATCTAAAGAAATACTGGATTAAGAATTATTAGAAATTCATATTCAAATTATAAAAAATAAGGTTTATTGTACCAATACAAACTTGAAACTAATAAAAGGATATATTAATTGTGTAGTTAATTCACAAAATGGTAAATCAAAGTTTATTTACATAAACTATTGAAAATCTTCACAATCCATTTATATAAATTAATCAAATGTGTATTTAGAAAATATAACTATATTCACTTTCAGGAATGTAAAACAAAAATAGTTATACAAAAATTATTTCTAATCATTGACGAATTTCGATGATTCTTAAAACGTTCAAATTTATACCTGGCAAAAACAATGGAGGAAACGTTAAATGAGGTTTGCTACGGTAAATATCAAAATCATTTATTAAATATTCCCAAAATTTCCAAAGAAGCTGGAAACTTAACAACTTCATTAAATAATTCATCATGCAATATTTTTACTATTATTTTTTCCCCGTTGCAAGCGAAATATCTCATTCTCTAAAAAAATTTTAACAAGGTACTTATATTCTCGAGCTCCCATTTCCGTAAACAAAATTTAAGCTTAGTTGTTAACTTGATATTTCAAAAGGTACGCCTTATTTTGAGGATAAAAGATTAAAGACTTATTTACATTAAAAAATTTCGAAAAGGGAAAGAAAGGCTCATTTTTTTTTATTTCTGTGTGATTATTTGGCTTTCTATCATGGAAATAAATAGTGGATGTTTAGTTTGTTTTATATTGTGGAAAAATATGAAAAATTCAATAAAAATATTAAAATAAAATACAAAAATGCATGCAAAAATGAATATTAAAAAATGATACAAAAAACTTAAAAGTTAGTAATTCAGTTAGTAATTTTTTAAATAATAGAAAATTCTTATACATGGCTTAAGGTAAGATTTACTCGTAAAAATTCTTTTTAAATGAGTTTTCATTTGCAAACCATGAAACTCTCAAATTGTATTTGTTTTTTTTTTATAAATGTAATTCTCATTTAAGCAATTCAGCATTTAAAGAAAGTTTTTTCTACAAAATTCAAATTTTTTCCCTTGAATACATTAATTAAGACTGCTTTTAAATCAAAAAAAAGAAAATGCTTGGAAATTAAATTTTAAAATCAACAAAAAAAGTAATCAAAAGTAAAATTTTCCCAACTAAAAATTTCAGAACCCAAAAAAGTCTCATCACTGAAACAAATGAATAAAAATAATGAATCATAATGTTACTCCGTTTAATTTTTTCCCCCTTTTTATCAACAAGTTTGTAAGACATTTACATTTACTATTCTGAATAACATAAAAAATCAATGCATTTTCACTTATTTTAACATCTCACATAAAGGCAGTATAACATTTTCTTCCTTCTAAACATGCTTAAAAAGTTCACATAGTTTTCTTTATATGTATATTTATAATTAAAAACGTTTTCGTGATGATGTAATAAATTTTTATTTATCCACACACGAGAACAATAATAAAGTGCTTAAGTCTGTTCAAAATTTTGGTTTTCAAAAATTTGGGAATAAAAGACTTTTAAATTCAATCCTACTTCAAGCTCAAAAAATTAACACAATGCGTATCTGAAAATTGTAGGAGCACGTTTTTTATTATTGCAATCGTCCGGCATTTGAGAACAGAATATATACAAGGATTGATAAGACATGTACAAAACTATATATATAATAACATGTTTATAATGAAATGTATAAATATGCGCAAATAATTTATAGCCTTAACTTTGTAAGTAACTTTGTAATAATGGGGGTTGGTCCGCCGTTAAGCGGACAGGAAGCACCCCTTCCCCCTTGTATATATAGTTTTGGTGTTTATTTGATATCAGAGCATTACGCGCCAAGTTATTGTTTATGTTTTCCAAGATGGGCGATAACATTACAATGTGGTTACCTTGATATTTTTATCGTGTGGCAATGTGGTTGTGCCATGAGAGTGATGTATATTAAAGTTACTTTTTATTGTTTTTTTTTCGCGGTAACTATAATTTTAGACGATTTTAATTCAATTTCTTTAAAAATTTAACCATTTCCAATACAATCATTCTTCAAACTACTGTTTGAGTCTTTTGTTGTATTTTGTGCTATTTTAGAATATGAATATTTCTGATATCGTTGGCGAGTGCCAGGATATTTTTAAAGAATATGAGGGCTGCGCTTTTAATTATTGCTGCATATTTTGCATTATTTTACATTTAAATAATGCCTTTTTAAATGTTCCGTGGTCAGCAAAATTTATTAAAGGAACTCGTAATTTTGGGAATAATGCAAGTTATCACAAGGTTACAATGAAAACAAAACGTGATAGCTGAAAAATTTTTTGGGGTATTTGTATAATAAAAAAAATTTTCCATCACGTCATTT
>BMAV01019862.1:0-17868 GCA_019973955.1 Trichonephila inaurata madagascariensis
CAAAGTGCTCAAATTTTATCCATGTATCATAAAACCTTTTCACATTGTGAAAAAAACCAACAAATTATATAATTTACAACTTCTCTAAAAAGGGATGCCGGTAACCATACCAGTAAGTTTGAAAGCCAGCAAAAGTAATATTTTAGATAAAAGAAACGTAATAAAAATTCTCTCATCGTGGATTATAGTAAAACAAACAAAAAATTTTTTTATTTAGTTATAGGATCAAAAGGATAGCTAATGAGCGTTCAAGTAGAATCTTTTTTTTTTGATGACCTTTTTTCACCAGATGATATATATAAAATCATATCAATGAAAATCTGAATTTTTATTACATAAAGAAAGTATTTTTTTCATTCCAGTAAATTAATTTTTAACCTTTTATTTTCGATATCTCGCCCCAGGGCCCCCCATTTTGAGAAACAGTGGGTTGGACACCCCCTTCCTTCACATGGGGAAACAATCCTTAAAGAATCTAGCGTAATCAACTGAACGCATACAAGTACAGGATGATTTCCCCCACAAAGCATAGGCTGTTGGTCAACAAGGTTGCTTCCATGTCCTCCAGGTAAATGTCTTTCAGGCCTACTATAAAAAATGAATTATTAACACCAAGAATAAAGCTTGGAAGTCTTTCTGTTCTACGAATTCTAATAATTTTTGATTAAACCTTAAAACATCTTTCGGAAAGTTAACCAGCCCTACTAACCTTCATCAGATTTCGACTGGTGGTTCTTCCTCAATGTTCTACAGTAAGATAAGCCTTTTTTTATTCTCTTTTTCCTTCTGGATGTTCTTTTATCTCTGCTGTCTTTAATAATTGCTCTTCCTTTCTGGCCTGAGCCCTTGTGGAGTTGATGTGGTCTTCCAGAAGCTACATGGGGGTAAAGCTTCGGCTATTGATAGCCTTGATTACATTATTTGGAAAGCTCTTTATATCTCTTTCTACAAATTGCTTTTATGTTTCTTTAATCTCTGCATCCAATTTATCCACTTCCCCTCCATTTTTAATGACACTAAAATTAAATTTCTAATTAAGTCTGGGCGTGACCCATTTTCCACTCTCTCCTATCGCCCAATTTGTTTGTTATTCAACATAGGCAAAATTCTAGAAAGAATCTTTCTTACTATGTTTCTCCCATGGATTTCTAAGAATAAAATTCTTCACGGACCTTATTTCAGCATTAGGAAAAACCGTAGCTGCATTGAGGCTGTGGACAAATTAGTGCATTATATTAAAAATGACAGGGTGCATAAGTATTCTGTCTCTACGTTTATCGGTATTAATCTACTTTTGACAACATGGATTATTCAACTCTCTTCCACATTTTTTATTAGTTCCCCTATTCCCCTTCACTTTCAGAAATTCGTTCATTCTTACCTCACTAACTAGGTAATTATCTGGAATGTGTGATAACTCTTTTACTATTAAAAACAAATTTATAAATGTTGCCTACAGGGGTCCGTGCTTTCACTTACTCTTTGGAATATTTATTTCAATCCTATCCTTTCTCTTAATTCTGAACTGTTTTTTCTTCCAGCCTTTGAGGACGATCTCGCAGTTTTTCCTTTTTATCTTTCGCGTAAGGTACTTGAAAATAATGCTAACAAAATCTTAAGTTTAGTCAATCCTAAAGTTACCGAGCTTTATTTGTCAGAAGCAGCTGCCAAAATCATTTCAGTTATCCATTTCTTCAATTTTGGGGTTTTTATGGGAGCTCGACGTTCTCAGGGAAAAAAATTTTTTAAAATCGGTTCCAATAACATTCATTTTACGTCCTTCAAATACTCGGGTGTCACCATAGGCAATCTATTATCTTGAACTCCCGTCAAAGATAAAATTTTCTGGATTTCTTTCAACTTCCATCGTGTTTCCGAAAATTCCAATCATCAGCATATTTCTCTTACGAAACTTGGGCATAATTCTGTTGTATACCCAATAATTTCTTAAGAAGGATTATGTGTAATTACCTGACCTCTAACGAGATCTAAAAACTTAAGTATGTTTAGAGGATTTATTTAATAAAATATTATATCCTAACAGGGATCCCCCCATTCACATTATTATTCGAGATCTCTCTATATATTTTAAATTCCAATTTGAAACAACAGAAACGAACCCCCTTCGAGGTTATATCCCAGCTTCGAAGTTTAGCTCTTATATTTCTCTCTCTTCATCAGATTGCTCCTCAATTTTTTGCTTCCCCATTAATACCTTTGCTAGCCCTTTTGATTGGGAAGTCCAAAATCCCCAAATGGATTCGGCGAAATTTTTTTTTCCCTTTTAAAACATACAAAAAAAAAATTTTTAACTCTGTATTTCAGGCAGATTTCTTTGACATCGGTCCCGTTGAGAGGTTCACTATAATACTAAAATTCATATTTATACTGTTAGTTTCTCCTCTATATATTCTCTTTCTTAATAACCTTACAAATAAATGCAGTTATCTCAATTTCATTTAACTTAAATTGCTCAATTTCAGGAGCTACTTCAATCTGTACTCATTCAAAGCTCATAACAATAAATTCTCAATGACTACGCCAATTTTTGTGCACAAAAGGCTGTATATGATTGTAAAGCAGTGCTTCTGAAACTTTCAATACTGGCGACCCACTTTTCAATCATAATTTTTATAGAGACCTCCTTATCAATAATAATGTATTGAATGCAATAATAATGCTCTTTGACGCTAAATATACAGTACGATCTTAATTATAAACCGTACAAATTACCAAGATAAGTATATTGAGTTTTATATATGTTACTTTTAAGCAATATATATTTTATTTTTCTCTCTCGAATTTTTAAATTGGAACAATTACAAAATGCGGTGACTGCTTTGAAGACAAAATATAGATCTCAGCCAAATATGGAAGAAGTACTCAGAGTGTCAATTTCAAATCGTAAACCTTTCTTTGAAAAACTTTCCTCTTCAAGATAAGTACATGGAAGTTGCTAATACTTATTAAACTTGCTCTTAATTTAGTATTAATAAATTAATTATAAAATACCTTGTGCAGGACACTCATACATTAAAAGTATACTATCTGAAGTACCCGCTCTTCGCACGAATTCATTTTTTAAAAAACTAAAACATTCTTGATATAATAGCTGAATTGTCAGGAAAGTAAACCCAAATGCGAGACAATGTTTACGAAAATGTAAAATATTTTAAAATGAATGCTCATATTATAATTAGTTTTAAGCGAACTGTAATTTTAAGCCTCACAGAATTAGCATTTAAAATTAATGTTAAATAATGAAAAATAATATAAAATTCCGATAAAGAATAATTGTGTTATTTTTAATATTTAAAACCAGAAGACTTCAAAATGTTTTATTCCGGGAGCAAGCACACACTCGATACTAACGTTAATGGTCAAGCGGGATGACTGAGTAATCCCAATCCTTTTTTTTTATATATATATAATTATTTTTATTGTACACGATACAAATCGTGTTTCCAGTGAATAATTTAATTAAGAGAAAGTATACTTACCTTCTTTCAAGGACTTTTCAATTTTTCTTTGGTAACAAATAAACAATTTTGCCAGAATTAACGATTTCGTGATCTGTGTGCCCCGCGTGAACACTTCGGGTTAAAAGTGTATTCAATGTAAAAACAGGGATGTTACTGCTAAAAAAATTGTGTAAAACGTTTTTCATTATGCTTTATATGTTTGAGAATACTCATAAAAAAAATCTTGGCCAAGCAATCCTACAAAGTGCTCTCCGTGGTTTTCCAAATATCATAAAACTCTTTTAGATGGAAAAAAACGCAACAGAGAAATACATTACTTACAAATTCCCTAAATGAGAAACAAACACATAAGAGAGGGGTCATAACTAACTGTACCAATAACTTAGAAGGTTAAACAAATGATTAGCAAATTATTCTGCTAACTACATATATAATGTACAGTATTTCAAATATAATAACAGTGATTAATTTTTTTATCTTCTCAAATTTTTGTCGATTTCGGGTCTGGGTTTTGTTTTTTCTCTGAAATAGTAGTATTTTAGGTTTAAAAAAGAAAACGTAATAAAAAATCTCTCATCTTGGCATTGCAGAAAATGAAATAAAAGTTGATGTTATATATAAATTATATCAGAGTGCATTTTTTATTCTGTCTGAAAGTATTTTGTTTTAATTCATTCTAGTAAAATAATTATTTTTAAATGTTTTATTTTCGATATGTTCGCGCCCCAGAGGACCGTGCCCTCAGTTTGAGAAACGTTGTTGTAAGGGTTTCGGATCCTGCTACCTGCACTTTTTTCTATAGTTCATTAAATAAATTTATCCTAGAGTCTTCGACCTCCTCTTGGAATTATTGCTATACGGGATTAAGGGTCAAGCACTTTCTTAATAATCCTAACTTTAGCGGACCTCGATGGACCTCGGAAGAAATGGTGCCTCCCTGAGCTTAATCTTGACAGCGTTGTCACCACTACCATCAGCAGAATGCGGACGGGGCACATGAGAGGTTTGAAGATCATGCCCGACGGCTCCAGAACCTACACAGAATGCAGGCACTGCTCGGGAGTTCAGCTGGATCCGGGGTATCTGTTCAATTGCATCTCTGTGGCCTTCGACTCTCTTCAAAAAAGGCCCGAACTGCTGCCATGACACCCTTTATACCGATAAAGTTGGTGATGTGGCCAGAACTGTGCTGCATGACTTTGGCCCCATTTGACTTTTTTTTCCTGTGCACTTGTCATACAACAACAACAACAACATCAACTATATTAATAATGATCGTACAATTCACAATAATTTAATTTCTTCCTTAGCTATTTCCAAATCTATATATGATTAGTTATTTTAAATCTCCACCTTCTCCTTTTTTTCTGTTTCTTGACCTTTTTGACTTTTTGCAGATCCACTCTCGCGTATTGCACTGTGTCAACTCCCCCCTTTCCTTTTGCTATTCAGAAAGTCTATGGATTATATTTTTTCCGGGATGTTGCTTTCTTTGCCTTGGAGTGCAAATGTATTGAGGAAGGGAATGGAATAAATGTGGTGCCTCTTCCCCTTTTGTCACCTGTTTCTTAACTAGCCACATCTATCTGCGGTAGCCCAGTGGTTAAGGTATCGGACCATGGTAGGCATGTCATGAGTTCGAGCCCAATACCACTGAAGACCCGCCGTGTAGGGCAGTGATGCACGTTAAATCTATCGGAGCTGAAACGTCCTCCCGTTGGTGTGGTGTGGTAGTTAGGAGAGGGGTGCCAGCTCAGATGTCGTCCACGTCACTTGACCATGGTTCAAAATTACGTGGTCCGTCGCCAAAAGCCCTCGTGTAGCTGAACAGTGAGACGCTAATATTCACTCAAACTCAACTAGCCACATCTATTGGACACATGTCAAACTAATGCGGCTATTCCTACCCTCTGTGAGGGTCTTGTATTTGTTGCTGCATGGAAACTGCCTCTGTTGATCTCTTTCCAAAATGTAATAGAAAAAAATACATTCTTACGTGTCCTTACACGTCACAGGGATGTATATCTAAGATACATCCTCCATTCCCTACCTGAAAGGTATTTTTGCGCTGAAGGGTGGAAGTCCTGAATGGAAAAACAGAGTTCACTGAATCAATAGAGTCGATGATCTTATTGGCTGGTAAAGGTAAGGTAGGTGGATTACGTGAGAGTCTGGCGAAGTGCTCTTAATGGCCTCGGCGGGAAAAGTCCGAGGATTTTGGCGGGAAACTGGGTGTTGGGTAGAAGCAATGGCATTGGTTGGGTGCAGTAAGTGAGAAAGCTCCCTATTGGCTGCCCTGAAGTTGGGGAAATTGAGATGCGAAAGGAAATAATTGCTTACCTGTTGGGTGTAGCGATGTAAAAAATGAAGTAATAACAAAGTTTAAAATTAATAAATAAAAGAGAAAAAAATTTAAATATTTAGATTGCATTCACCACCGTTGAATGCCAAAGATTAATATAAAGGGAGATTATAAGATTCTAGAAGTATTCTCCTGGGTCTCTTAGTATTGTCATTTAAATTATAATTTTGAATATCAGTTAAAATTAGATTATTGGTATTGGGGAAATTATTAAAGAGAGAGAGAGAGAGAATTTAGTTGCTAGAGTTTGAATAAAGTTTTTAATGGTTGAATATCAAGGGCGTTAGAAATGTAAGAGTTTCTGGTATATCTAACAGCTCTTGTAATATTTCTGAAACAAGAATTTTGAGACTTCTAGAATTTTAATATTAGTATTAGCTGAGTAACCCCACACAGGACAAGCATAACTTTGGATCTTCACTCTCATTTATCTAGCATCCCCCCCCTTATTTTTACATTCCCTTATAGGTATCCCTGTGTATCTTATTTCTGTTTCAAGGTTTCTCCTATCTTATTAGTAGAACAGCAATTGTGCTGTGTTTTTATACTTGTGTGTGGTTTTTTTATTTGTATTGTTATTTTCGTTGTAAAATACTTTTATTGTATTTTATATTCTTCCCCCATTCTGAAGAATTTTGGGGAGGGTCCCTCATTACTTATTATCTTGTATATGTGTGTATTGTTTGTTTTGTATATGTACTTGGTATCTTTTCGGAGTGTCGGTTCGCAGTTCGCAGTTTCCTTTGGGTAAGCTCGATTCTCCCAAGTAAGAAAGTACGCAAAATAAAAAACTTATATGTTTGCTATCTAGAAGGTGTTCTTATATTATTGAATATTTGTTTTAGAAGTATGTAATAAATGAATCTTTCATTGATCTACAAAAGAAACTTAGCCAAAGATTATCAAGAAATAAAATCCATTCTTATTTGTGTGTGTTTGCCATGATTAAAATCTCTAAGGGTATCTCGGTAGAAAACACTATTTGATTGGATATATTTTGAAATAGACTTTCGAAATAGTAAAAAAAAATTTGCAGCTATAGTCTTTCATGGGATCAATTGTTACAAGCGACAATCCATACATGCAAGCATGTTCTACAAATTATTTTTACTTTTTGTGGATTAACATAAATGCAAAGTACACAATGAATGATGCGGGTAATTAATACATTTTTGTTCTTCCTTTCTATTTATATTTTAGATATATTCATAAATAATTTTTAAGCTAATATGATACAGTTTTTTGCTAATCTTGAAATCATAAAAGTAAGCTTTTACAAACTGATTGACGATACAAAACAAAGCAAATTAATTTAAATTTAAATGCATACTTTTTAAAATTTAAATCTGTACCTAGTTTAGTTCTCCGTCGACGTTTTATAAGTATGTTCTACGAAATTTTCTTGAGGCAATCACAGTAATAACCTGGACAAGTTACTTTTCTTTTAACGAAGCAAAATTGCAACATATTTTCAAATAAAAAGAAAATGTTTTATTACACATTGCTCTTTTATTTTTGAAAAATGAAAGAAATTCCACTAGTTTTTGTGAATTCCTCATAGCTATTTAATTTACCAATGTTAAAAATTGTTGTTTACATCCTCAATTTAGGATATCATATGAGAACAAAAAAATTTCAAACCCGAAATTTTTGGAAAAACTGTTATTTGTGCAAAATAACTAAAAAATTTTTTTTTTAAAAAGGTTTAAAATTTTTTTAAGTTTTAATTTCCCTTCCCCCCGAAGAAAATTTAATAATTGTAAGAATGTGTTTCATTTTGTCTGTTCTTAATACACATTATACCATGACCTATTATAAAGTATATTTTACAAAACTAGCCAATATTTCTTTTTTATTCAAAAGATTGTTTTTACAATAAACTTTTTAAAAATTGGGTTTTTTTTCACTTGGGGAGTTATCTTCTTAGCCATTTTTACTTCAGCCTCAAGATTACTAATAAAAACCCCTTTATGTTCTAAACTTTTTTCAGGCAGGTACTTTTGGGGGTTTTTTTTCCCCCAGTTGATTTAGAGCCGATAGCACCCACGCTTGATTCCCCTTTAAATTTTCCATCCTTTCAACATCGTCCCCACACGTAGGTGGTTTCTTACGTCGCTCCTTAATTTTTAAAAAAATTTCCGTAGGAAAAACATCGACATATCTGTACAGATAGCCCCAATACAAATGTTTAGCCAATTCAATCCCACCATATTTTCCCCATTTTCTTCAAATGTCTGATTCAAAACATTCTCTTCATTGTTTCTTTGATAGGGTTTAAAAAATTTCCTTAAAATTTTTTCAAAATGAGCAACTTTTCTTCCTCTCTTTCGAGGGGAAATTCACTTTCCTCAGGCAAAAAATCCGTTGAAGGTTTTTTGTCCCAACCTGTTGTTTATAGAATTAAACTTATACTTGAATTGGTTTCTGAGGCCATGATAACTTCTATTGGCCAAACAAATAACACTCATGGACCAAAAAAAAATTAGCTCAACAAGAAAGAGTAGTCAAAATGAAAGGAGATTTTACATACGTAATGACTACTTTGATATAAGTATACGATTAGAAAATCAAAGTAAAATGATCATTTATTTCAGAAAGAAAGGCAAAAGAGCGGAAAATTTAATACCCTTCTAGCGCGATTGCACGATGCGATACGATCGGGCATTGATGCACATAATTTCTGTGTGATGTCCCGAAACATTTCGTTCTATATTTGCTGTAGCCTTGCCTCTAGTTCGTTCAATCTCGTGGGATGCCCAACTCGCTATCCCAAATGATTCCAGATATGCTCGATTGGAGACAAATCTGGGGATCGGACAGTCAAAAGAAGGGTAGTAACAGTGAGGAGACAGTCGTGTGGCACACTTGCCATGTGAGACCAAGCATTGTCTTTAAAAATGGCTCCTAGGAGCCATTGCAAGAGTGGCAACGCATGTGGTTGCAGGATGTCATGGACATACCACTGGTCTGTGTCATGGTGTCATGGATCAATACTAAGGAGGACCGTGTATTGTAGGCAACGACACCCCATACCATCACACCAGCTGTGAGAGCAGTATTTCACTGTAAAGCAAAGGTAGACTAGAGGCGTTCACCACAAGGTCTTCACACACGAACACGATTGTCATCACTTCTGAGATTTAATCTGGATTCGTCGCTAAAGACGACTTGATTCCATTCTGCACAGTCCAGTTTCCTCGTGCGCGACATAACTTCAAACGGAGGCGTCGATGGGTGGTACGTAATGGGTACCACGATCAAAAATGTCCTTCAGCCAGGCACCTTCGTATGGTTCTAGAAGACACAGATGCTCCTAGTGTAGCGGCTACCTGTGCCTGGTTGGAGGCCAATGAAGCAGTTGGCTGTACGTGTGCATTTCTTACAATGTGGTATTCTCAACGACTGGTCTATCGAGGGTGTTCTGAACCTGGTGTTCGTGTAAATGACATCTCTCGGATCCACTGGTCACAACACCTCCTCACAACACAATCAGAGCGGCCTAATTGACGAACTACTCGCCTAGGTGACCACCCAGTTTCCATCATGCTGATGATTCTTCCCCTCATATACTATGACAGCTGCTCATATTGACTTCGAAAATGACGTATTGGTATGTCTGCCTCAGCTCTTTCTTTGTAAACGATTTAGCACATTCAATCACGCTTTGGTTACCTGCTTTATACTCTCCGGAGAACGACGTGAAACACCCTCTACCGGCTATACGTAACTCGCAATCACTCTGCATTTCTAATCATTTCCATATCTCCCCGACATGTACGTTCATGCTAAGTTTCGTTACGATCAAGCTATTGTTTCTTGGTACGCTATTTTTAAGGTAAACAATTATTGTTAGGGAGATGCAGTTCGTTTGGAGCCAGAACTGACAGAATTATATCATTGAAAGTCGTTATATCTTCTTGCTTTGGAGGATTGTATTCTGCACCCGCAACCAGTTCCACTAATAACAAATAATTAATTTTAATTATTTACATTAGAGTAGATCAGTTTATCTTGACTTAATACCTTGAGTTAATTAATAAATAGTTAAGTTTTTTATATATTTTTATTTGTAATTCTTAAAATGGCATATCTACATCTAGTCACAGGTCAGATAGGAATAAATATTTAATGAGTGTGGAATTCTTAAAATTAAGTTGCTTAACAATGGCGTCAAAACTCAACTTATATAAAAGCACATGAAAACCAAATTATAAACACTTATCTAGGAATTGAGGAATACAATACCCTCTATTACCGATTGACTGAAAGACGAAATAACGTGCTAATTTCTCGACTCATGTCTGCGCTTCCATAGCAACTAGAATGTTATATCTTACAGCTAATAACGTGAAGAAAAGCTGAGCCACAAACTCCTGAGTTACTAGTGATATTCTGGTTTTCTGTTCTTCTATTGTGTCAGAAATTTCTAGGAAATTTAGCTCCCGGGAGCATTTGATTTTCTTACGATGTGGCGGTCTTCTCGAAGACTGGTCTGTCGAGGCTCTTCGTGTAAATGACATCTCTAGGATCCACTGTCCCAACACCTCCTCACAACAAAATCAGAGCTGCCTAATTGACAAGCTACTCGCCTAGCTGACCACCCAGCTTCCCTCATGTTGATGATTCTCCCCCTCTCAAACTGCGACAGCTGCTCATATTGACTTTGAAAATGGCATAATATTATGACCACCTCAGCTCTTGCTTTGTAAACGATTCAGCACACTCAGACAAGCTTTGGTTACCTGTTTTATACTAAACGGAGAACGACGTAAAGTGCCCTCTACCGGCTATACGTAATGCGCAATCACTCTGCATTTCTAATCATTTGCATATCTTCTCGACATGTACCTTTATGCCAAGTTTCGTTACGATCCCGCTATTATTTCTTGGTGCGCTAATTTTTTGTCCATGAGTGTATATAACAATGCATAACTATTTAAACATTGTCCTTTAAGAAAATCGGTTAAAATAAACAAATCCACCGATGAATAGTGGGACGTGGATAGCCTTGTGGTTAGAGCATCGAACTCCAGACCGGAAGACCTGGGCTCGATGCCCGAGGCCACCAAATACTCTCCGAGTACACACGGAGTACGTTCTAGTTAATTGAGTGCGTCCGAAAGTCGTGTGGGCTGAATCACGAGTGTAGGGGGCTGGAGAATATTTCCCTCCCATCCAGATCCATGCCTAAATTGTGGAGATAGAGATATGTGGTGTAGTATTCTATCGTAAAGAAGTCCAACCTGTCTCAGACTCTGACAACATACATTCCTTCCCTTCGGGAAGGACACGACAACAACCGATGAATAGTCACAGAAAAGGGAAATACTTAACGACGGCATGCAAAATATAAAAAATATGTAGTATATCCAATCAACTGAATTATTTTGCCAGAATAAATCAGAGGTTTTCACTTCTATCGTGTGGTCATAAACACACAATTTTTGTTTTTTATTTTTATAAAAAAAGAAAAAAAAATTGCAAACAATAAATATTTTAATTAATAGAAATGAATTCTTTTTCAGCTTATTATATCTTAAACATCTTATTTAGAATAATAGTTTTTTCACATAGGTAAGTTAGATAATTATTAAAAAAAAAGGATTTTTTTTCATGTATCAAAAATTGAAGTGCATTGTTTGAGCGGAAGAGTATAATCTTTTTTTATTAGAAGATCTAGGCTAATCGCAACTGTTCCGGGGTATAGCTACCGAAAAAAAAAATTAATTAGTCTTACAATACTTGGTCTTCTCTTATTTTATTTATTTATTTATTTTTTAAAGATTTTAAAACAATTTTATGAGTACATTTTTATACAAGTGACACTAAGTATTAACAATTATTATATATTCATTTATATGCTTTTTAAAACCATGGCACCTAACGTTGTCATTGTCCTAAATAACAATATTTTGGTGTCATAATGCAAGATCATAATACACGGATTTAAATGAAATGAGCATGTTAATTTTAGCAAATAATTATGTATTTCAATAATTTGTATTATGCAAAACGCCCAAAAAGTGAGATATATATAAGTTTAAAATATTGTTATCTATGTTTTGAATCTGCATGTCTTAACGGTACAACTGAGCAGAACAAATGATATCACAACAATGGGCCTCATTAATTTGAAGTGCTGTCAAATGGCTGGGGCGATATCTATACTCCGTTAATATCAAGTAGCATTGCGTGAGAAATTTTAATATGATCTGTATTTGTATTTCAATTATTATCCACGATGTGTATTTAGTTGAATCAAAATTGGCAATTATTTGTCTGTACCTCAATATCGCTGGCCACAAAGATAGCTTTTGGCTATTGTGGAAGTCATATCTCATAATTTACAAATGTCAAAATACATATCGAATGTTTAGTTTCTGTATTCCTCGTATCCCTTTATTAGAAAGTATTTAACTAAGCAGCAAGTCCCCAAATTAATTGAAATTCAGTTTATTATAATTAAGGGAGGTAACATTTCAATTGGATGCTTAATTTCTCCATCAGGCATATCTGCTTTACTCATAATATCTATTTAGAAGGAATCGTCCTAATTTTGTAAAACACAGTCTAATTGAAATAATTAACGCATTATGTTGTATATGCATAAATGTAATGTACCTAATAGATATCTTGTGATGATTTATAATTCTAGAATATATGTAATTCTATTAAAATAATGCTTTCGAAAATAAAAAATTGGTTTTAATATTCAGTCATTTTGATTATATAATTATTAATTTAATGTATTAATAGAAGGCAAGCCAATTGAAGAAACCCCTTAGAGCTCCATTATTGAAGTTCCCATTGCGAATTAGAAAAAAAGCCATGGCAGCCTCATGGTCATGATAACGAACTCTTGGCCGTCGTTGCCCAGTCGCGGCTTAGAGTCTTAGGGTCAAAATGTAGAGGGGAGGTCGCATGTTATATTTGTGGTAGGATGATGAGGGGATACCAGCTAAGGCAGGGGTACTCAATCATTTTTCCTGCCGGGCTGCACTCATATGGCAGATATTGCACGCTGGCCGCAACATGAGAACTTATAAAAAATAAATAAAAAAATCCTTTAAGATCAAGAAAACAGATATTGAATTGGACTAGTGAAAAGAAAACATTAAAAACAACAATGATTTTTTTTTAGATTCGGGTTATGAGTTCTTATACATCCAACATAATTGTTTTTCATCTAATACTGGTATAACTAAAGATAATTATATTGGTACGTTCTTCCATTTTCATCCTGCGTTAACTCAAATATAAATCATAACATTTTAAATATATTAAATTATTTGTGTTTAGTGGTAAAATGACAAGCAATATTACATTTTTTAAGTGTACCGCTTTCGCAACAAATCGAACAAGTTGTTGATCCATGTTGTTTTTCACAACAAAATAGTCAACATCCCAATCGTTTTGTTTTTCGGATTTTTTTTCGCTTGAAAACAGGGGGGAAAAAATTAAACTCTTTTACCTATAAAAGGGTGCCCCCCCAGCCTTAAGTCAGTGGCTTCTCGTTACTCCATTGTTATTTGTTATTACAACTGACAGCCCAAAAAAAAAAATATCGCAGATCTCCCTGGACATTGATAGAAAAATTATAGAAATTTCTTTTTTTACACCGCTTTTTTAAATTTTTTAAATTGAATTTTTTTAAAAGGGGACTAACGGGCCTCAAAACAGTCCCCCGGGCCACAGGTAGGGATGCTGAGCTAAAGTGCCCCCCTTGTTACTTAACCGTGGTTATGATTATTAGATCCGGGAATGTACTATATCTGAAAATTAAAATAAAATACACACCCCCTATTACAAAAAAAAGAAAAAATCTTAACCGGGGTTTAAAAAATTCAAATTTTCATTCAATACCTGGCTTAAAGTGTGATGAAAAATTAAAAAACAAACAATTTAACAAATTTCACCCTTTTTAAATTTATAAAGCAAAATTTCATTTCTTTTTATAAATTTTCAAAAAATTTAATGTTTAATTGTTATTAAGCTATAATAAATAAAAATGGAAATTGGAATTTCTTTTTATACTCTCAAAATTTTTATCCGGGTGTAAAAAAATTTTAAAAGCTTTTTAAAAAATTATTTTAAAAAAATTTTTTCTCAAATTGTTGTAAAAGTTATTTTTTCAAAGAATTTTTAGAATTTTTGTCAAAAAAATTATTTACCAAAAAATTTCAAGAAAAGTAATAAAAAAATTGTAAAAAAAATTCATAAAAAAAAATTAGTCCCAAAAAGGAAAATTAGAAATAATTTATTTTTAATCGAAAATTTTTGTAAATAAAAGGGAAAAAATTCAAAAAAGAAAAAGAAAAAAAAAAGGTTATTTTTTGAAAGAAGGCAAAAAAAAAAAGGAAAAAAAAATTTAAAAAAAAAAAAAAACCCTTTTTAAAAACCGTCTGGCGGAAGACGATAACGACGAGCATTGACGGTTCTGTATGAAATCTTGAACACTTCGTTCCATATTTTCCCGTGGATCCAATTCCCCCGAATCCGGGTATGCCATTTGGGGAAAAAATCTGGGGGTCGTAGACCAAGGAAGGGTAGTAACAGTATAACATTTGGACACCCGTCATGAGAGGCCCAAATTTTTTTGCTGAAAATGGCTCTTTTGGGGGCCGTTGCGGGCAAAAATGTGATTTGGAAAACATGGGCATGCCTCTACTGTGGCGCCACGGATCAAAACTAGGGGGACGGGGGAAAGCATCCCCTACCATCACACCAGCTGGTTTCGAAAAACAAAGGTGGGTTGAGGCCACCACGGGGTCCCCACACAAACCATTTTTATCCTGCTGCAATTGAATTTGATTTTTCCGCAAATCGACCTGGTTCCATTCCCCAAACAGTCCCGTTTTCCCCTTTCCGGACCCCCCAAACGGAGGCATCGATGGTGGAAAAGGGCCCCCGAATGGGCACCGCGATCTCAAACGTCCCCTTTAGACAGGCGGCTTCATGGTTCGAAGCCGGCCCCAGTGGGGTGGACGTCGGGGTGAGGTCGAGCAGCGTTTCCCAAAAGCGGGCTTTTTTATGATGTGGCGGTTTTCCGACGATTGCTGCGAGGGGGGTCCTGAGCCTGGCTTCTTTAAAGATACCCGATCCACGGTCCCCAACATCTCTTCACAAAAAATCAGAGCGGCAAAATTTATGAGCTCCCCTATGACCACCCAGCTTCCCTCAGCCGATGATTCCCCCCAAACTGCGACGTTGCTATATTGTCTTCAAAAAGGCGAATGTCTCAACAGATCTTTCGTAAACGTTCGCACATTCAAACAAGCTGTGATTACCCCGCATACAAAAACAACATGAAACGCCCCCATCATCTATATGAATGCCCTCCGCTGCATTTCTAATCATTTATACCCCGCATGTACATTCATGCCTAGTTTCGTTAGATCCCCAAATTTTTTCTTGTTGAACTAATTTTTTTTTCCCTGAGTGATGTAGAAATAAATGTTTTTTCCGTTTGTTTAACCCATCTTCATCATTCAGTATTTTTTTTAATTATTTTAGAATAAAAAAGGGCCAGGTTAATTGGGGTTTTTTTATTATATTATTTTTACATAGTCTTGCTCCTAATTAATAGCTACAAAATTTAAAATAATTTTCTAATCGAGGTATAATATAATTTTTTTTTTCTCTTAATCGACATTTTTTCAATATTTGTAAATTATAGTAATTGGTATTGGATATTTAAAACGTATGTATTACACTTAAATTTTATCTGTTACCCTTTTAAAAGCTTATTATTAGTTTATATTTCAGAATTTTGCATTTTAAACTTTTAAGGCCTGCTATGTTTGTAATATCATATATAAACATAATAACAATGAAATATTTCATTTTTTGTGAATTATTCGAAAACTTACTTCCTATAGCTCGAATTTTAATATATATTTTTAGAATTATTATGGAACAATTTAGAATCAGTTTCTTTTTTTTTTTTGAATTGGCTTTGTTTTCCTTTTTCGTGAAGTATAACTTATTCTAACATCAGAGTTCTCATAATATGCCATCAAAAATATAGTAGACTATAAGGATCCGAACATGAGCTATTGTTATCTGTTTGCAGTGTAAGAACAACAACAATAACATCCGAAGCCCACTTTTTGACGACTAGACTAGAAATAATTTATATAATGATATCTGTTTGTGTCTACTGAAGTTTATAGTTCCGAGAAATAATATGACACTACAAAAGAAAGTAAAGACCTTAGGAATTACCTATACATTTCATAATTCAGCTTTAGATTGAATTTTATAAAAAATTTATCGCAAAACAATATTTTATTCCTATTCTAAATCCTTATATACATATTAAAATAATTAATACATATATGTTATATCAAATAGTAAAGCCGAATTTTATTCATGGGAAAAAGTTTTGCTTGTGAAAATATAATTGGCACATTGAATAATTGAAAAAAACGAAGCAATTTTTCAAGATTCAAAAATGAACCAGCAAAAAGGAAAAAAAAAGTGCTTAGATCCGAGATTTAAGTCCTAAAAATTTAAGTGCAAACGATAAAACGAAGCTATAAATAGAAAAAAAAAAGTTCAAAGACAAAAGGAAAATAATTTCATTTTCAAAAAAGAAAAATGTACAAATAAATTTGTAACTCTTTTGTCTAACCGGAGAAAAAAATTCTATTACAGACATAAAACAGATAAAAAGTGCTGATATTGAGTTGCAAAACAAAAGTAAAGAATTAATTATTTAATGTGATAAAAAAGGAAATAAATATCTTAATTCTGCGAAGGTAAATTGGAAAAAAAAAAACAACGCTAGATGGAGAATCAGATGTAAAAATTTTGGGAAACCTTTTGTAAAAAAAAAGAAGGAAGAAAATTTATTGTAATTATTGCGTTAAAAAATTATACTATACTTATTTGCATTTAGATGTAAGAAAAATTGATGCATTTGACTCTCATAGCTTCGAAGTAATAAATTTATTATTATTATTTTTTTTAATCAAGAGCGTGAATTCGATTTTGTATTTTATTCTTTCATTCAAAGCAAAAGAAAGCGTCATTTATGCTTAAATAATGTATATAGAGTGCACTACAAATTGTTCGTACATTTGCAGTTTCCAATAAAATGTTTGACCAATAAAAAATAATACAGTTTATGCCACAAAAACAGTGTCACGTTTTCTTTTTTTCAAAATCAAATTATCTCCAAAATGTTTTACTGGCTTTAAGAAAGTGATTTTAGGAGATATGCCCAATTCTGGGACAGTTACGTAAATAGCCCACATACACAATTTCGTTGCATTCCATTTGCGCTGTAAGATGCCGTTTATAGGGAAAAGTTTAATTATAACCATTCGGTATTTGTTTCAATTATCACATAGTGCAAAATATTTAAACTATAAAATTTCGTTTAAAAGTTGGAAAAAAAAACAAATCTAGAATATAATATATAGATATATATCTAGAATATATTTTTAAATAATTTTATTTGTATTATTTTTTTTGCATATTCAGTTCATCTGAATTAAAAAAAAAACATATAATTTTTTTAAGGATTATTACAATAAAGCTATTTAAATGTATTTTTTGGAAAACAAATAAAGATTGAAATACATAGTAGGAGATTGTTTTGAAAATTATTCCTTTCATGGAAATAGTTTCCATAACAATAATGTTTGCGTAGTCGGATGCATTAAAGTAAAAAAAAGCCAGTTTTTGAATGATCCTGGGATGTTGTTTTGCGATTTCCTATTATTCCATTCAAAGTGATAGAATAAAAATAGAAATCACTAAATTATTTGATCATTTATTAAGATTGAATGTGGTACGTTTTTATATTATATTATAGCTTACTTCATCCGTTTTCCTGTAATTGTTTGTACTGAATCTACAAAATAAAACGTTTCTGTGTGTGTGTGTTTGAGAAATCTTGAAACTATCTAATTATTTCAATTACTATTTAAAATGGCGAAATCGTTATCTCAAGTCCTTTGTTGTTGTTTTAAGGTATCCGACCACTTGCGACAATTTTTTTCAAAAAAAAATTGGGGG
>BMAV01019864.1:0-10431 GCA_019973955.1 Trichonephila inaurata madagascariensis
ACAAACCATTTATTACCAAATGTAAAAGGGCGGAATTTTTTTAAAAATGAAGTAAATAATTTTATCAAAACTCCTTTTGGAATGATGAATGAATTACATAAGTTTAACAAACTTAATATAATCCTTTTTGAAGTAAAGTACTGTCCACCTATTTAAAATTTAATAGTTGTTTCTTCAGGTTTTTAACGCTTAATATTCAAACTGAACGCTATTAACAAGAAAACAACTTCCTAATGAGGAATTACATTTCTAAATCATTAAAATATTATATTCCTTTTTTACAGTTGTTAAACATGATATAATATAAATCATCTCGAGCAACAATATATATCTCGTATTAAAGTGTCTCGAGCAGCAATCGATATCTCGTATTAACGTTTTTCGAGCAACAACAGATATCTCGAGCAACAATAGATATATAGTATAAAGTGTCTCGAGCAACAATAGATATTTTTGGTAAAGTGGTTTGTTTTCAGTTTCAGCTTTCCCTGCATGATACTTCTCTACTTAAGAAGTTGTAATGATTTCACACAGCTCTTAGATAACTATTTATTTCAGAAAGAAAATCATCAAAAAAACAAAATGGTATATTCTTTTGCAATTCAATAGCAAAAAGGGTCCGTAATGATTTCGAGTCTCTTTCACATAATATAAGGGCGTAACTTCGCCCGCTAGAAAAAAGTACTATTCAAATTGTGAGTAAAAATGGTTCACTCTCGGTAATTCCACACCGAGTTCGAGTGAGTTCACTGGCTCCAAATCCGCCGTGCTCTTTCGCACTATCTACCGTTCCCTGATCTTCCAAGTCAGGAGACCGATGTACTTCGCGGGCTCGTTATCGCTTTTTCCTATCGCTCAAGGGACGTCCAGACGGCTCCCTTCAAAAATCCAGTCTCTAGTCCGGACTCTCTCGCCCTTCTTATATCCTCTCTATTTCTCCTAGTCATCCTCCTCTGATCTCTTTGTCGGCCTCAATCCTTCTTGTTCTTTTGCCGCATTCTGATCTCGGCTCCCTTGATCTCTTACCCTTCTGCCACGCCAAATCGGTCTCGTTTCCTGTTCACTAGTCCAAGAGGCACCGAGGCTGGGTGCACATTTGTACGTTCTCATACGCGCCGTCGTTACTGAATTGCGGGAAAACGAATACACAATGTTAAGGCGCCTCTTTTTGACAGTCCGGTCAGCTGGGAAAAAAGGTTCCGAAACTCGACCACCCAGTTACGAAATTCCTTCCCAGCAATTAGGGAAAAACCTGGAATTTTCGCAACGTCTGTCGGCAAGGGATCTGCTAGCAAATAGGGGGAAGAGATCGGCTTCGTCCCAAAGAAAAAGTAAATAATGACGAAGATAAACGTGTGTGTGTTTTAGCTTAATTAAAATATTTAAAATAAAAACCAAAATTTATTAAATTCTGTATATCACAAATTTATATGTATTTATTCAATATTCCCGAAAAGTGGAAATTGGACATAGCGATTATCATTGGAAAATTGACCAGAATTTAAAAAGTTGGAAAGAGAAATACAACAAAATAGCATTCGTTAATTAGCATTCTTGGAAGAAATGTCTAAATACAGGGATACAATTGGCAAAAATAATACAATGTGGAAAAAAGTTACTATAAAAGCTATAAAATTTGAATTAAGTATATTATAGTATTTTTAACTTATTAGAATTTTTCACACACATTTCGGGCACAAAACTTATTGAAAACAGAACTTAATAGATCGAGGAATTAAAAGTAAGCTTGAGAATTTTATTAAATACAATTTTTTAAAACAAATTAGTCACTCTTACAATATCGAATAATCCTGAAGAGATGTACACGTAATTACATCCTTACTAATATTATTAACACGAAAGTTTGTATGTATGGATGTATATTTTTACCCTTTCAAGCAAAAGCAACTGAATGGATTTTAATAAAGCTTTACAATATTATAGCTTATACATCAGATAACCACATAGGCTATAATTTATAAAAATAATGTGGGAAATGTCCAAAATATTACGATAATGGTCAAGTAAGCACTAAGAGATTCTGCCATCTGTAAAAACGCCCGCGACAGCATATATCTATATTTTATGTGTGAAGCAAAACTTTCCCTTTTTGTTTTGTCTACCCCAGGTTCCAGATCACTCGCTTCTAATTTATTGTTTTGATCACTATGTTTTTTTATTTCAGAATAAAACTATATTTTGAAGGGAGAGGTTGTGGCAAGTCTCTCTTTATTTGAATAGCTACTATTGATTTTTTTCATGTGTAAGCCATTATCACCAAAATAGGGAAACATAAATACAATAAAAATTGATAATTTATTTTTCTGCATGTATTTTCAAGATTTTATTATGCACATTTGGTAGTAACAAATTGATCATGTTATCAAAGTAAATACTTTTATCGCTTCTGGTATTTAAAGTAAATAAACTTTGTCTTTCACACTACATCATTTGGTTGAATTTGCATTATTCGTTTGTGGTTAGTAGTTAATTATAACACTATAATTTTAATTGAATAGGTAAGTATTTAATTTTTTAGTATAAAAATAATAATAGTTACCGTACTGTATTTTTTGGATGTGTAGAAAAAGTACCTACGAAGAATTATGCCGCGAAAGTGAGTCTAATATTTCCCGAAGCTCTAATAAAGCTTGAGCTATGAAACCAACTAGAATTAAAGAAATGTTTCCACAAGCCGAACTGCTAAGGCTTCAGCAGGTGGAGCGTGAGGCTGTTTACAATTTTAACATAAAATAAAGGCAACAGAAAAAGTAATATTAACGTATTATACTTCTAGGTATAAATTATTTACACTATTAAATTATTTACACTGTTTGCATCACACAAAATTTGTAACAATGTGTTACTTTTGCTGATCAGAGATCAGTTTAGAACGCGGTGTTTTCAAAAGTCGATCCACAAGACAGTTATGAGGAGTTATAAATTTTTAAAAAAAAATTTTTTTTTTATCAGCTATTAGATCTACAGACTTAAAATTTAACAAACATACTTTTTTTTTGTTCAACTGAGATGCGCAAAAACCTTTATTTATTTAAAAAAAATTTTTTTTAATATACAATTCACGTAAAATTAACTCATTAAAAGCTTCTTTATCTATAAATCTATACTGTTTAATTTTTAAATTCACCCATGCGAGGAACGGGTACATCACCTAGTTTGTATTATGTTTCAGTATGTTTAATGATATCTCTCAAATCATCAAATTCACAACGTTGAAAACTCAACACCAAATTCACAAAGCGTAAAATTAATAACATATTGTAAGAAAACGTATCTTTACTAAAATGGGATTTTAAAATACATACACGTTTTTAAATTTTTTCTTGAGATATATTTAATAATGAAATATGTAATTTCTTTTCTGAGTTAAGGATTATTATTAAAAAGAATATAAATGTAGAGGTTCTTAAATGCTTAAATTTGTGATGTTAAATAGCTTTTATAGTATTTATTTAGATATTTCTATTCAATTTTTTCTGTATCTATTGTAACTAAATGGTCCCGATCACATTCTCGAGGAAGACCAGTCTTGAGTTTGAGTCCTAATGCCAATGAAGACTCGCAGTCAAGGTCCGGCACTCGAGGCCCTTCTATTTCCAGAGCACCGCCTCCCCTTGTCAGTTTTGATTTGGGAGGGATTTCCCCTATATAACTTTTACTATTTTTCCTTTCTCTGCTTTCGATCTTTGGCGAATTATTCCCTTATCTGCCATGAATGGACCTGCCATGTCCCGGACTGGCAACTGGCAGGCATATGAAAAAAATAGTGGCATGGGTTGGGCATCTCGGACCATCCACTCTTTTGTAAATTAGTATAATAAATTAATGAAATCATTTGCAATTGCAGTATAGAGTGTTCATTATTGTGTGAACTTTTTCCAACTTATTGTCTTCTTTTTCATCACTTTTTCACCCTTACTATAAGGATACTTTCATCGCTTTACTATCCTTTACTTTTTAACCTTATTCTTTGTTGAGTCACTGTCATTGAACTTGTACAACAAAGGTTTTCTTCGAGCTCTAATCATTGCATAATCATTAGAGACATCATGAAATCAATTTTTATTATACGTCATTTAGAAGGCAAATCAACATCAAACACTGTTAAGCTTTTCTTTTTCCATAGTATATCACATTTTAGTCTTGACAGCCTTAAGGTATCCGACTACGTTCGGAACCGTGATTTTGCAAAAACGCATAAATGGATAATTTTCATGATATTTAGTGTCACTTAGATTAGAATACATGTATAAAATTGTTTTAAGGACATTTTGACAAAAAAGATTATTTAAAAACAATATTTTGACAAAAAATTAACTTAGAATAATCTTTTTACAAAATGTTATCTTTTTGTGAAAAATGCTTCTATTATAATAAAATTTTGCCTGTATATAGCTCAGACCTCCCTACAGAGGCTCGACTAGAATTTTTGAAATATATAACATAGAAGTGAGTTTATCCATATTTTACGACAACAGAGAGGAGCAATTTTAAGAAAAAAACGCCAATAATTATTTAAATTGGTGGTTACTCTGAAAATATTGTGAATTTTTCAAAATTTCTAGTTGAGCCTCTGTAGAGAGGTTTGAGGTATATACAGGTAAAATATTATTATAATAAAAGCATTTTTTACAAAAGGAGAACATTTTGAATAAAGGTTATTCTAAGTTAATTTTTTGCCGAAATAGTGTAGTAAAATAATTTTTTTTTGTCAAAATGTCCTTAAAACAGTTTTATACATGTATTCTAATCTAAGTGATACTAAATAGCATGAAAATTATCTATTTATGCGCTTTCTTAAAATCACCGTTCCGAACGTAGTCGGATACCTGAAGGACAGAAATGCTTCTTTCTTGATTTTATAGGCAGTGGTACGTTAGCTCTAATTTTAATTATTTTCTTTTTGCGCCCTCTAATTCTTTGCATCCCTAAATCTTCTGCGCCCGTGACACGTGACTACGCGGAAAAGCAACCTTTCTCGCAGTGTAGAGGTCTATATAATGATCATTAAATCTGTATTTATTTAAAGTTCTTACGTTGATATGGAATAGAAGTTTGGAGAATAGGGTGCCAGATCTCGAATCGTCCTCGACACTTGACTAAAATTTGAAACCACGGGATACATTTCTAATAGCCTTCGCATGTTTTAGAGCAGGGGTACTCAACCTTTTTTCTGCTGGGCCGCATACATGCATCAGCCATTTCACACGGGTCGTATACATATGATAGTTATTTCACGCGGTCCACAATATGAATATAAATGGTAGAAGATGGGGGAGGGGGAGAAATGCTTTAAGATCAAGATAACATTGGAAATTTAAAATGTGGAAAATTGATCAGAATATTATAACTCCTGTTTTGCTTTCTTAATTATTATTTTTTAATTTTTTTATTTTTGTTACTAACTTTAAATTAGAAGTATTTAAGAAACATTCCTTGATTACCAATAATATAACAAACTTCATGGGATGTCTTTGTTACCGCTGTGATATTACCACTGCCAAAACACTTTGTTGCTGTTGCAAGAATTATTCAAGAAAAAGCCTATTTATCAACTCTTGAAAGAGATTTTCTTGAAAAAGTGTCATTGAAGGATTTATACTTATTGATATTTTTTGAATATAGCACTTTCGTGACAAATGAAACAAATACTGATCCATATTTGTTTGACACCACAAAATAGTCATCCTCCCAATCGTCTTGAAACGATATATATTCCTCGAATATTTTTCGTTTGCAAGATATGAAAGATAGTTAAAAATTAATTCCATCCACTATTCATTTCACTGTTGTCTGTTTTCACTAACCGTAACTGTTCCCAATAGAAAAAGAATATTAGTACGACACCCACAGCAAAAATATATAACAAAATTGTGATATAATTGATTTCTTGACAAATAATTTCCCACCAAGTTTTTTATACAATGTTCTTAAATAAGTGAATTTCTCAGAGCAATGCACAATGATCGGGCCACTTAAAAAGGCTCGGCGGGCCGCAGGTTGAGTATCGCTGCTTTAGATCGTAAGATTAAAAAAAAATAAAGTGAAATCAATCTAATCTCTTACTAATCTTTGTTTTCTTATGAATATTTCGAAATATCACATTCTGTAATGATTTCCGTAAAATAATGTCTACCTAACACATTCTGTTATGTATGGAACATTTCTTCAGGTTCTTTTTATTATTAAAATTTTCATTTTTTATCTTAGTAAGAAATGCAAAAGTTCAAAAAACACACTGCTTTTAATATTTACTGTGTAAGCTTTTCTAAACTATATCATGCACGTGTCAAGATACAATTTAAAGCATAAAAGAAACAAAGTCTTACTTTACCGAAATTCTTTTCTTTTAGATCTTTGTTGAGCATATAATAACACCTTTTTTCTTACTGAAGTAAATATAGAGAAGAAAGATAATACAATGTATTTATTTAAAAGCTGTTTCAATTTATCTACCTTGGCATAAGTGACAACGACTTTATTTTGGAAGTATAAGAATTTTGAAATAAAATCGAGAAAGAAACATAAAAATATATTTGTCAAAATGAGAATACACCAAGATTTTATTAAATAATTTATTTTTTTTTTGAAAAATTATGCGAAAATTTTAAGTTTAATTAGGCTGAAATGAGAGAGAGAGAGAAAGACTAAAACGCATAATACATTACTAAACTGAAACGTTTCATTTAAATGTCTTATCCCGAGTATTTATGTAACATTGAGATTTAAAAACAGATTTCTTTTATCGTTTTTTTTAAAAAAATTGCAACAAATAACCTATAAAACAGAATAAAAAATGGATAATATTTTAATATTTCGTTTTGAATTCTGTGATAAAAATTTTCAAAATGCAGATTTGCTTTTTGTTAATCAAAAAGCATATGAAGTTTTTTTTTAATAGTTATTTAATCCCCAGAACTGTAAATGTGCACAATTTTTTTAATGAAAGTTATTCTCGCAAAATAACATATTTGAACTTAAAAGAAGATGAACTCATTAAGAAAATGAGGTGATTAGTAGTACCCGCCACCACTTGTTAATGTTCACATAGATATTCGCGAGCAAGTTCGTTACAGAAAAAAATTTAATGTAATCTTCTGTGAATATGTAATTAATTTTTTCTGGTATATTTTTTCTAATTCAACAAAGAGGAAAAAAAATTGTGTATATTTTTGAAGTTACATTCTGCTTAAAGAGATGTTGACAGTTAAAGCCTTTACAACGAAAGTAGAAAATATAAAGTCATACTACGGGGAAAAAATAATCTGTGAGCTGGAAAATATTCTTGTAGAATTTCTAATTAAGTAATGCATTTATTAAAAAAAATTGATATATAAAGCGATGAATTTAGCACAGCGTGTAAATTTTCAATTATAAAACCTAATTAATTGGTTTTTTTAACTAGTCTTTTGGCTAAAACAAAACTCATGAAAATACAACTGTTTTCCGGATTGCATGTTGCATATGTTAGTTACAAAAGCCATATTTAAAAGTGATAAAAGTAAACATTAAAAGAATTTCCAAATTTTCTTCTTTTTAATGCTAATTGAAACGTTTATATAGGTATATCTGTTATTATAAATAAAAAGTTTTAGGAAAATGAAAATGTATGAAAAATATCCAATTTCTTTTTTTTAAATAATATTGCTTTGGAATTGGGCTATATGCTAAGTAACTTACATAAGGAAACAAATTTCCTAACATTTTTCTCACTAAATGAGTTGCTTAACATTTCAGATTATAAATGTAGAAGGCTTTATTGTAATTATATTAAAGATTAGGGAACTTTATTATACTTATATTATAATTGTGAATTTTAACCAATTAGGATTATGTTGTTTAATTTATTTAGTTTAACCGAAATTTTATAATTAAATATATTTTCTGAGAAGTGCACCAAAAAAATCTTAAAGACAAATGAAGATTCTCTAATAAGAACTAATTTAAAAATTAATCAAAACATTACTTATTTAGAAACCTTTATTAATTACTCTACAGAAAAAATCCCTCTATTAACAGAGTTCTTGATACAAAAAGAGCAAGTACCTTACAGTGTTATTAAACACAATTGAAAAGACAACGTTGAACAATTAGTTAAAAAAACACGTATTAAGCCCAAAAGTACTAAAAACATAACCGAAATAGAACACACTAAGATTTTTTTAGAATAATAAGTAATACATAGTTAGAGAGCTCAAAATGGTTAACACGTTATAACTAAGAATATTAAAACAACATCGTTACAAATTTTTATTAAACTTATACAATGAAAAATTTTCAATATAATTACTTATGATGCATTTAGTCCCTATTAAGTGATTTTTTTCTAAGCCAAGCACAGAGTAGATTTTTTCGTGATTTCAAATTCGGAATTTTAAACATTTTGCGTAGATTAGGTGATGATAAATCTTCCGAATAAAAAAAACCTTTTTTGTTAAAAATCAAGTGAAGAACCTATTTTGTACCTTTTCAAAAAATTTTTTTTATCTTTTATCTAAAATTGATTCAAATAGAGCTGTCATATGAATCATCATATAACTAAATTCACATTTTCTGCAAATTTTATTAGTTACTGAATTTTTCAAATAAAGAGTTAATATGGTAATATATAAAATTATACATCAATGAGCCAATGTACTATAAGTTAAAATATATCCTTAAAATCTAAATTTAAAAAAAAAGGCTCATGTAACAAGAATTACAAATACCAATCAATTTATGTTCTTTTATGTTTCAAGAAATCATTATTACACATGATAAACTAATATAAATTTCCTATTAAGCTAGTCTTAAGCAACGAATGGCTAAATGTTTACATATAAATGATGCAATATACAATGAATAGAAAGGGTTAGTTTCGAGAATTCTGTAAAAGAGTGCGTAAATAAATGGTCAGAGCAATTAGCGAAATAGTGTCTGTTAATGAGAAGTAATTTGTCCCATAAGGCAACACAGAAGGGTTTAACAGTTTAGCTTTCAGAAGGGATAAAAGAGCTTAGTGACTTGAAAACAACACATTTCCAAACGGCAGAATACAATCTTTGCTAAAAGCAAACAACTTATTTAAGCTATTTTAGAAGAACAATCGTATTTTGATTTGTTTTTTTTTTTACGGCATTTAACCTAAAATTACAAATGGGAAATAAAATCAATTAATGCAGCTATCGTTAAGAAAATGAAAAATACTTGTTAAAAATATTCAATTTAAAAGCTCAAAATCTATTAAGTTGCTATGAAAAGAACCTAATTTAATTTACTAATGTAAAGAAAAGCAAATCCGCATTCATTTTTTATATCATTATCTTTTTCAATTTATAGGAAACTGAAATATTTATAGGAATAGTAAAAAGCATTTTAACTAATATAGAAATAGTTAAAAGTACACACACAATATCTAAATCTATAACTTAGTTTTAATAAAGCTTGTTTAAAATTTGAATTAAAAAGATTAACGTATGTATATCACAACAAGTACTAAGCAAATATTCCGAAGGTAAAACAATTATTAGTTTGGGAATAAAGTTTAATCAAAAATACTTTGTAAAATATTGTATAAAAGAAACACTTTGGTATTTTATAATAAAGAAATCAAAATGGTTATCACTGTTTTTAAGAATAATTATCACAGTGGTGTATTGTCGTACATTTCATTATGGTACAAATATTTTGCTCTTTCCCCTTTTTTTTAAAGTACACAATTTACAAATTATTTTTTAATGTTAATGTATGAGAATTAAATAGGTAACATATACTTTTAATAAATGATTTAAAAATTCAATAAACTAACCAGGAAGTATATTTGTTTCTAAATTAATGTTATCATTAATAAAGTACATAAAATTATTAAATTAATGTATTCATTATATTCAACTCAAAAGCAGTAAACAGTTTATTAATTTGAATTGTAAATATTCAGAAGATTAAATATGTGTCTGGATTTATAAAATTATTTTCTATAATATCTAAAATATTTAAATACTGAAAACTAATACTTATAAAACTTTTTAATAACTAACTAAAATTTAACCACTTCTAAAAATAACTTCTAAAGTATTCAATAACAGCTGTAAAAATATTGATGCTATTTATTGTGAAATACTTTATCCAGAAATAAATATATAAACATATAAATAGGAAAATTTGCGTGCTACAAGTTGGATTAAAAACTATGAGTATATTTGTAATAATAATAATAAAAAATAAATAAATAAAAATAGAAAATGCATTATAATGGTATAAATAATCCGCTTATGAAATAAAAATATTATTGCGTACTGACAGTTGCATAAATTATAAGCATTTTTTTAAAGTGTTAGGTTAGTTGTAAATTCACCTTTAACCCTATAACCTATGGAATTTTCTCTGTATATATATATATATATATATATATATATATATATATATATATAT
>BMAV01019864.1:22027-43072 GCA_019973955.1 Trichonephila inaurata madagascariensis
TTAAGATATTGAAATATACAGCGAAACAGAAACATAATATTTTTTTCAAATATGCAAGAATAAATTAAACATTATTCTTTAAGTATAATCAGTAAATATAAATTAGTTTTCCAAATGTCTAAACTAATTATTTTTAGATTACCTTCCCTTCAACTTTTACATAATACTAATGCTCATATGTAATTTAATTTCAAATGTAGACTGCTACTGTAAATAAAAGGCGAAACAATGCTATTTCTTTAATGTATTAAGTAACTAAAAAATTTTGCAGGCTCTCGTCCCTCTATTATCTCTTAAATTTGCTCCTGCCGATGCGCGTAGTAGCCGCGTTTAGTTGGATTTCCTATAATATTTGACATATAACTTAGACTCCTCTTTACAGTCCAGCTATCTTGCCCCTCTTAAAAATGTCTTTTGGAATTGCCTTTGTTGGTGGCTGTCTGGAATTCTCTGAGATTACACGTGTTCTTTGAGAAAGGGAAATAAAAATTCTCATGATTATTTTGGCAGAAGTAATGGCATGGATATTACCTATTCTGAAGGTTTCTGTTCTAAAATCCTACTTGAATTCGCTCAATTACGTCACTCTGAGATGTTTAAATTCTGAAAGTTTCATAACTTTCTAACCAGTCATTTTTGGCTTTGAATTTTCCTTGTCATGTAGTCATATAAGGTGTGACAAAAAAAAGTGTGACTAAGTGTGTAACTTGAAAACACAGTAAAGTTGGCTAAAACTGTGTTGGTGATAACCTTCCACGCGTCTCCTCCATCCATGGGGCCAGTTTCGCCTAAACCAATCACGGCAGTTGTGAACACCGCATCATTGAGTGAACACGTGCAAATAAGTTCTGCCGGGAAAATGTTGAATGAACATCAAGTTTCTTGTGAAATTTAATAAATCAGCCACGAAAACATTTTAAATGCTAACAGAGGCTTATAGAGAGGAAACTGTCTCGTACACATGTGCTTGAATGGCATAAGCGGTCTTCAGAGGTAGGGATCAGTGTGGAAGATGATGAACACGCTGAGCACCCAAGGTCAGGGATTACAGAAGAAAACATTGCCATAATTCGTGATATGAGTGGGTTTCCACTTTAATCAGTGATCAGACTCTTAATCAACATTACTACATTGAAGTACTAAGCAGACTATGTGAAAAAATTAGGGAAAAAAACCTACCAGAATTGGGGAGTGAAGGATGACGGTTGCACCAAAACAATGGACCTGCTCACTCGACCCTATCTGTCGAAGCAGTTTCTGACCGACAAAAACATTACTGTGATGGAGCATCCTACTTATTCCCTTGAGTTGTCCCCTTGCGACTTATGTTTATTTCCTACAGTGAAAAGTGGCATAAATAGAACCCATTTTTTCTCAATAAAGAGTGTTCTGGCAAAAACGGAGAATCTCCTAAAGTCCAAGAAGAACCGTTCCAGAAATGGCAGCACCAAATACAGAAGTGTTTGAACGCGGAAGGGAACTACTTTGAAGGCGATAATGTCACGTAGAACTGATTCTGTACGTACATGATTTATTGGACCAGTCCCGTTTTTTTTGTTTTTTGTCGCACCTCGTACATTCTTGTTACTGATACCACACTTAAGATACAATATGTATATCCTGAAAATATTTAGATATTAATTATCTAAAATAAAATAATTTCTTCAACTTTGAAAGAAAAACAAGCAAAGTAAAAAAAAAGTTAAGCAATTTTTTTTTTATGTTTAAATTTATAAGGGCATCGCATTTTCCATGAAGAACATGTGCATGTCATCGATCTGTGCATTAAAACTTTGGATTTTTTCCTTTCTCTAGTTTTTTTTATCTATTTTTTGAAGTAAAAATATTTCTCGCTGGGAGTTTTTAGGAGGTGATTTTGATTTATAACACTTGTGACGTCTCTCGCGTTCTTCTTCTAACATAGCTCCTACGTTCTTTGACGGCCACGATTAATGGCAAAACTTTTCCAACCCAATACCAAGAAGAGAAACAGGGCGAAAATGCAAATAACATATACTTTAAAAGGATAGAGGGTTTAGTGAGATGGACGGCAATCTTAGAGATAACTTAGTGCGGAACAGTTCGGAACAAGTGTTAGACGACCTACTCGCAAGGAAGAAGGATAAGCTCCTCGTCGCTAAGAATAATAATTATAAGAAGGAGTAATAGTACTTGAATATACCTATCTACTAGTTGCAGAATAGGTGAGTCTTCAACCAAGATAGGAGGGTTACTCTATAAAAGGTAATATTTTGTATAGGAAGTTAGATTAGGCAGATAATTAAATATAATTAAGATAAGTGATCTAGTTGTGCGATCTGACTTAAATATTCAGATTAATTTGTGGCTTATTCTCGCTTAAAGAAAGTTGTTATTTAGAATTAAGTTATGTAAGTTATTCTTAATAAAAGTTGTGTTAAGAATCACAAAATGTCTCATTTTTTAGATAATCCCACACCTCTAGCTTACGCGGATCCAACAAGACATAGCTATCGCAGGATGGCTATGTCACACACTGCAATGCAAATTTTAATCCTTGTATGATTCTGCATTTTATCATTTTATAAAAAAGCTTTTCAAATCGAAAATATTAATGTTTTCATTAAAAGAAAAAAACAGCATTTAGCTTATGAGGTTACTTTAGTCATATTTTCATAGTTTCGTCTTAGGGTTTTTTTTTATGATTATTTTATGGGAAATGAAAATGAAAATTAGTTTGCTTTTTGTCTTAGAGGCAGCGTGCCATGTCTTAAACCTAAGGGTCCAGGGGTTCCATCCTGTCTGCAGTCGATAGATTTTCTGGTTGCGAAAATCGTTGGTGCTCTTATCTTATGATTAAATGCCATGAAAAAGATTTCTTGAGTATGAATTTGGCTCTGTTACTCTCGTCAAAATTAGATCATGACAATATTTAGCATTTGCTGAGAGAGCTTAAACTGAATAAATTCAAACTTCATAAATTTGGTAGCTGAAGACGCCAATGTAGATGTCGTCACCTCTGAAATAGCATCCACATTTGGGGACTTTAGCTGGTCAAAATGCAGCCCATTTCAAAAGGAAAGAAAATTTGTCTTTTTGGATTTCGAAATTTTTTATACAATGATATGAGATACACTTGCATATTTTTTTTAAGGACATGATATAGAAATGAGTTGTTTGATATCAAATACTATGAAGGTGATGAATCAGTGTTCTTTGAACTTTATGTATTACGATTTATAAAATGATAAATAACATGCTTCGAAGTGCAAGACTACTGTGCAATGGGGGATGTTCCTTTGCAACGAAGTATAGAAATGCATTTCACAGAATCATAATACTTGTACATACAGAACTGAAAAGGAGCTCACGCAGTATTTTCTGCTTCATTATTATAGCACAAATTCTGTTGTTACGCGATTTTTTTATAGAATTATGGGACAAATCAGGAACAAATTAATTATCTTATACATTTATGTGTATTCAATGTTTACGAAGTAAATATATGTTCTTTTTAAAATTTCTTTCCAAAGATTAGAAAAGGAAGTAATTTTTAAACTGAAATAGAAAGATCTCAAGAATCAAACTAAGTTCTTTGTAAATTATAGCACGAACATAAAATAATTTCCTGCAGGCAAACCTATTGAAACATAAGTGTAAAAAAAATTGGTTTTTTGTTGTATTTCATCAACCATCATGCCTTACGTATATAAATTTAAGTAAAATGTGTATTGCAATATTCTTTTTGTAAATGTATATATACACGCAAAAATTATAATATCAAATAGAGTAAGAATAATTTTGCAAAAGGATATGAAAACATGTAGAAAATATGCAACTTATTACAATATTTACGCTCAATACAAAAGCTCCTGTATTCTATACATTTGTTAAGCGTCATTCTGTTACAAGAACATTGTATATTCTTCACATATCCGAGATATTTTATTTGCATTACATTTCTTCTGTTTAGGTACATTTTCACTCCGCAGTTCATCTTCATCCTTTCTGATACTTTAACCAGACTTTTCAATAAAATAAAATTTTGAATAATCTGTTAATGTTTGGATAACTGTACGTCTTGCTTTAAAATTTTTCCCTTACACGTTTGAAAATAATATAGGCGTGTTTATGGCAGCAACGTGCCTAAAATACTACAGAATGAGTGAGGTGACCAAATTCTTGAATTTGCTTTGATTGAATATTGCCTTTCCATTTGGTTTTATCAATATAAACATCATAGTTTGCTGAATAATATCAATCGAAGGTTCCCTGCATTTTCTTCGAAAGTTATTTACAGTATTTACAGTTTCTTAGATAAACTGAACCCAAATTTCCCACCTCCATTTTCTTTTTACAGTAAAAAATTGCAAATGTAGAGCCAAATTCTTCATTTTTCCATCCTTTTGTCGATTATAGCACTTTTTTCATTCCCTTTGTACAACCTGGAATTTCTCGTGCGTGCCTATTTATTGTTCTAACTAAACTCGTTTCTTTTTATTTAGATTTTTTGCCAATTCAAGAGCATTAAATAAGCTGTTATCGGTGACATTTCTTTCTATATATTGAGAGTTCATTTTTGTTTTCAAACTACAGTTTTAAAAAAGTCTCTGAATTTTGTTCTCAATTTTCATGAATTTATTTTTCCTTGGTAAGGAAAGGCTTGCAAACTATATTTACTTTTCAATTTTGCAAATATTCAGATTTTTTCTTTATTTATTGGTTTTCAATGTCCTAAACTGAGTAAATATGCACCATGTGTTTGTAGGAATTACTTTTCGTATACTGTTATATTCTGGGAAGTTTTCAACAGTTTACGTCGTTTTCAATGAAGTGGCTCGATAACTCAAAATTCAATTGCTATTTCTCTCGCTTTGGTCAATTACGAAGCATTAAATTCACCTAAAATCTTTAAAATATTCAACTTCACAAAATTTGCCTCTGTTAATCGTTCCCATTTAAACATTTATTCCTCAAGGAGTAGGCCATGATAAAAGCAGTTCCAGATTCCTAGCTGTAAAAACTCCATGGTTATACAAAATCAAAATGATAGAAAAAAAAGTTCCTCTTTGAACAAGGTCCAAACATCATTCTCTAATAATCGACTAGCTTCTCTCTCTCTCTCTGTCTTGGTTTTTATTACATGTTTTAAACCTTTTACGTAAAATGTAACCATTCATTTAAACTACTGCCATTATTGTCAATTATTTTTGTATAACTTGTTGAACCCTTATTTTGTTGTAAAATATTTTGGGCTGCTAACTTATCGGCTGCAATTCCAGAAACAATGTGAGCTTCTTCAAGTTATACATTCATAATCTTCGTAACTTTACAAGCAAGAATGTACAACAGAAATAAAATTTTCATCATGTATCGAAAAAATTCCCACCTTCTAATTACTTTTGGGATAATTCTCTTAGAAGCACGAGTATTTCTTCCAGAATCTCTCATCAGACATTTTAAATTCTATCCATGCAGAGTAACAAGAGTGAAACAAAACCTTCCAAAAAATCTAAGTAGTCAAAACTCACAGGTGAGTGATTTTTGCCCCCAAGAAATGAATTCTCGATTGCAAGTGTCGACAGAGAGGAAACTACTCTTCAACACACTCAAAATACAAAGAACAATCGCGCAGAAAAATTAAATTTAAAATAAAAAAAATTAAGTTGCCTTCCTGTCCAGATGACATTAGACAAGCATTCTAAGTAAATCTATCCATAAACTTACCGTATTTATTCAAATCTCCGCACTCTTCTGCTAATGTCAACACGACTGCAACTTGGGTGCAACTTAGAATCGAAGGTGTAAAAATTATTTGGATGGGGAAATAGAAAATGATACTGATGTTCAGAGATGTAGGTTTATGTATGTATTTAAAAATTTTAATACTGGTAAAAAAAATTTATTATTAACGTCTTCGTGTCGAAATGACTCTGTAAGAAATTCTAGTGTTAAGCTCTTTTGTTGTGCAAAACGAAAAACTCTTATAATAAATTACAACTGTATGGGTTTTATTTTGTATATTGGTTTGATTTAAAAATATCTTTTTTTATAAAAAAAAATTAACATGTTTCTGTACAAAAAAAAATCTAAAATTTTGGTTTTTAATGATTGTGTGTTATGTTATAAAAATAAAATTAAAAAAATAAGTAAAACAAAATGTGAATATTATCATCTCTTTGCTATCATCATCGATTATAAATGTAATAGCATAAACAAATTGATTTTGCTAAATGGCAATTTTTATTTTGTTTTCAAACAACGAAATTTCTTCTTGTATTTCCTTCCATATTTCCATTACAAAATCATTCATTTTTAAAATGCAATTCATAAGTAATTGTTGAAATTCTAAAGTATTTATACTAATAAAAAAACAGTATTGTAAAGCAAATTGTGTGCACTGTGCTACAAATAGTCATTATATTACACAATATATTGTATTAAACAGCAGTAATATTTGGAATTACATGGAAAGCAGTTTCCAAACTAAAAAGCAGGATTAAATGCATCTACATTCCTGAAGTTTCTCGACAATGAGAATTTGGTATTTAAAATAAACTTCTTTTCAATTAATTAACTACGTAGTTGATGAATTCGAGACTGGAGAGAATATCACAGACGAATATTAAGTAACATTTGCTTAATAGCCTTGATAGAATTGATGACTCAACGTCGCGACATGCCCAAATAACTCCAGTATATGGGTCTAGCAAAACACTTTCCATTCATTCTGAGTAAGGTTTATGGGTAAAATAAGATCTGTCAATCGTGTAGAACTCTGTTCTTTGAAAATGAAATAGCTGAGAGGAATTAATTATTATCTTGGTTTAGGGAATTCAAGTCTTTCTAGGAGAGAGAGGCCACATTTTAACTATGTGTACATATATGTGTGTGTTTAAATTTACAGGAAAATTAAATTCTATGCAAAGTAATATATAAATTCCTTAAGCTTATTAAATTAGTCTACTTTGTGTAGTTACATAATTGTTGCAATATCAAAAATAAAAACTTTATTTCTGAGCATAATTATACATACAAGTCATAGTTTCAGCTCATTATTATTTTAATTTCAAATAAAAATTAAATACACACATAACGCGTCTAAATATTACAATTTAATTTAGTACTAATAATCTATGCTTCTAAATATTGAAATTCAACACTTCATTTGAATATGCTATGAATAGTTTTTAAATAATACATTCAATTTAATTTATTCATAATTTGTTTGTAATGGATTAAGTAATTACTGGTAAATGTAACATAAGGTTTAATGTGATTATATTTGTCCGAAAAATTATTAATAAATCTATAAAAAGCTATAAAAATATATTACTAATCTTGCAGTTTTCAACCTCGGTTGAATAAGAGGAAAAGCATCTGAGCTAATTGCTCACAGCCCACCAATAGAAAGACTTCAATCTTCAACAGATTTAATATGAATCAGCCCCTCTGTCTCTTCAGAAGTACAACGCCAGCCAAGAATGAACGATCATAACCATTTGGCGACCCAAAGGGGTGTATAAAAATGAACCAGAGGAAAGATTTCGACTAACGATGGAAGTGACTCTACAATTTTCCTGTTAATTTTAGATTAGTTGATAATTTTAGATCTATTTAACAGTAGAGAATTTTCTTTATTTATGTATGTTTATAACTTCTATAACCCCTCTAGACAATAATGGTTTGTTTAAATGTTTTTTTTATATAATTATGGATGACCTATTATAAACCTCTTATAAGCCTTTCTTGTCATCCGAGATCTGTGATAATCTTTGTTTAACACGAAACGTCTATCATTTGAGTCTATTTTTACTATATGTATTATATATTTAATTATATATATGCTAATTTTAATAAGTCCTCTTTCTTTAATCCTCTGATTGGAGCATCCGTCCCTCAGACGGGGATGATTTGCTTTGATGCCTGTAGATAACGCTATGGTGTGATTTTTGGGGTGGGCTGTCTTGACATCTTCAGTTGGACTCTACCCAGTGAGTGCACGTGGTGGTACTTGGCGATTTTTTTCAACTCACGATATGTGCGATTTGTCTTATCTATCACCATCTATCAGACGAATATTCCTGTAGGTTTTTCCTTTTTTGTATTATTATTTTTAATTATTTTTACATGAATATAAATGATTCCTAAACAGTTTTTTATAAAAATACTAGTCGCAATTCTTGTGATAAAAATATATTAATGTAGTGTGCCTCATAAAGACTTAAATATTAAAAATTCTGCCCAATTTCATGAGTGATAAGGACATTTAAAACAGTCCTTAAGAGGTAATAAAATTCAAAAAGAATTTGCGCACCCGTCTGTCAGACGGATGTTTCTTAGAGCAACAAAAAAAATTGATGTTCCAGCCAGAGGGTTAAAATTATCTATTTACAGTATTTTTGAATACAGATGGTAATATATTTGCAAATATAACTGTAGGTGTACATTATTGTTGAGATGTAAGGAAACGTGTGGAATCTTTTCATAAAGTCGATAAGTCATAAAGAAAAGTTTCCTTTGGTATAGGAAATCACTTGTGAAACATGTCAAAGAAAAGATCCTTCATTTCTTCTTGAAAACTTCTCGATCGTCTTTGTTACTCACCAAAGAGCTCATCTCCCTTTTTTTTCTTTTCCCTTTTTTATTCTTTGTTCTCGTGGTTGTACTTTGTATGTAATTGATTTTCTTTATGTTCTTTAATGAGACTACGGCTTGGAGGATTTATTCCTTGTAGGTATCGACTTAGACCAAAACTTTGGGTGTATTATAAATGACATTAAGTTAAAAAGTAGTACCCAAGAAAAAAATAGCTTCATTTTCGTAATATATAAATATATCCTGGAAAGTCAAGATTTCATATAAATTTCAATCGTAAACATGTCAGATTTAAGATAGTATTTTCAATTTTTGTGTACCTCCAATATGTTTTTTTTTCTTACTTGTATATTTAGTTTCGTTTAAATTTATCCGATTTCAGACTACATTTTTTATTGAATTGTATGAAATTATGTACCTTAGGCTTATTGTTAAAATTAATATACCAATGATGCGAAGTATATTCATTCAGTCAGATATTTGGGATAACACTTTTTGCATGAATAATATGTACTACTAGATAGAATCGTATAATGCATTTTACTTACTATCCATATTGAGAGATACTAAGAACTGGAGAAGGTTAGCTACTGTTGACATTTTGTAATTTATTCGTGTATCTTGTATGATTTTTTTCTTCTGTACGCTTTGTAACAATTTGAAGATCTTCAACGGAAGATCTCACAGACTGACAAGTAGAAGGGTTGATTATTTGTAACATTTATCATTACCTTAGACATTGCACTTTTCACAATCACTATTTATTTTTATTTTATTTTTGGTAATCCTACAAATAACATTCATTTTGACACTTCCAATCGGGAGAAAATGACTGAAACAAATTGATAACAGTGTAAATATATTGTTGCATGTTTCTTTTGGGGACCTGTATAAATATATATTACTCTTGAAACTTGGGTCAACTTTATTATCACTCATTCATGGCAAATGATTCTTGCTGGAAATATTTATGATGTATTTATTGCTTATTTGAAAGTAGTTAAGGTTAGTTGTATAGTTTAAGCTTTCAAAGAATATGAAATTGAGCCTTAATGTCTTGCGTTTACCGGACATGCATCGAAAGCAAAACATCATGTTCTTTTTAAGAATAAGACGAAAGTCAAGTGAACTGCCATGATTGTGTTAATATCTTTGTTAACCTACTATAAACAGACCACTGCAAGCAATAAAAATAATGGTAAAAAAAAAGAAAGAAAGAAAGAATCTAAGAAATAAGAAAATCTTTGAAATTTTATTTAATGAAAAGCAGTAATTTTGTGTATTGTATAATTTATTCACTATAAAATACGAAACTTTCTACACAAAACAAAATTCCAGTACAAATATTTCTAGAAAAAATGTATGTATTGATTATTTCATTTAATGTTTTCTGAAAAAAAAATGTATTCAATAATTATCTGAATATTATCAATACTAGAAGAAACTTTTGACAAGAATTATCATATTTGTTTGACTGAATTGATTTAATGAATATATAAATGGGATAACATTCTAGCTTAAATCAATCTAATGTAGTTTCAATAAATAGGAAATATTTTTTTCTTAAAAAAATTTTCTATTCTTATTAAAGTGTCCCAGAAAATTTTACTTGAGGATTTGTAAAGTGCAGCATTATCAAAAAAATAAATAAATAAAAATAAAAAAGAGCTTTGAATGCAATGTATATAGATCCCAAATAATATTTATAATGCATTATTAAAATGTATCAGTTAAATCTCTGTTTCATCATTTAAAAATATTCATATAATTTCTAACGCATTTGTTTAAATATATTTACTGTATATCTATGAAGACGTAACATTGCAAATGGAACACTAATATTGAATTCTGGAATGAGATGTTAAATATATACTTCAAAAATTTAATGTCTGGTAGAACTATTAATATTCTCAAGCCTACAAATAATGCTTTTACAAGTATGCATTAAAATATTTCTCAAACAGTTATTAACTTAGAAATCCAAATAAAGAACAAAGAACAATTCGTTTAATTTAGCGTCTGAAGAAATCAATGATCCAATATATATTTATTCCGTGTATAAATTTCCACACCTTATTAAAAATCCAGATACTCGTAATTAGACTGGTAAGAGATAGGAAAAGTTTCTGAAACTTATCACTTACTGTGAGGTCTATGTCGGAAAGAAATTTGTAGCAGCTGGCAAAGCAAAGTAACGCGAAAAGTTTATTTGTTCTTTTTCTGTTCTAAAAGTTGGCAGCTGTATGATGAGATTCTCGGGTGGTCTCTAAAATGAACATAGAATACTTTTTGAAAAAGTTCAGCTTATACTCGTAAAAGTATGAGATTCAGTTTGCAAATAAAGTAAAAATGGTGGCCATTACCAGTAAATGTGTTAGAAAATGGCGGTGATGAAAATACCTGAATGTCAAAAACAACATATTTTTCTCTGGCTTAAAAGTTACATTTCACAAAACTTTCATCCAGTAATGCAAAGTCAATCATCTATATAGGGGGAGTAATTCTTTAAACAATGAAATAATAAATGTAAGTATGCACACACAAATACACACTCACACACACGTACATCCATACATATAAGAAGAGAACAATATTAAGGAATCTAGATTATGTTAAAGAGTTCAGGAGTTTAGATTATAACGAGTATTTGATTTGTTTAATTATTGTTTATTAAAAATCATAGCATTAAACAAAATCATTTGGGTTTTATTTCTGGAAAATTTGCTGAAACTCTTCTTGACTTCTTGTATTATATTAAAGGTTTTGGTGTTAAAAAGCCAGTATATTTTCAAATGTAATTTTTCCGATTTTCTTGCAGTTAAATTTGATACAGAGTGGAAACATAAGATAAATATGAATGTGAATTTCTCCATGTAGTACTTAGCATGATTTAAACTGAAACTTTTGAGTTTTCGGATTTAAATCTAAAAAGATAAATCAGTAAATTGATATTTTTGTAAATTACATTACTCAAATTTTACATCGCAAAAATAGATTTCATTACATAGCTAGTCAGTTTTATGATTGTAGAAAAGTATCCAATTATAACGATTTTTGTACATTTTAAATCATACATCTATAATTGCATAGTTACAATGTTTAATACCTTAAAAAATGAAACAATTTATATATTTTTTTTTTTCAATTTTCAGCAATATAAGAAAACAGTTATATTATAATTAAAATAGCAAGCTTGAACATTTCAAAAGCTCACTACCATCAGCCAATAGAAATGTTTCATATAAGAGGAAGTGTTTCCTCTCCCAGTCTACCTTATTGGTTTTTTCCCTCTCGAAGACACTCCTCCACCCTATTAGCCAAGACTGTAAAAGGAAGCTACAGGTCCTTTCCAGAGCGAGGAGATCGAGGACTGCTTCGCAGTCCGTATATATATATACCCTGTTTATATGTCTAAGTTGTGTAATTCACCTAAAAGGAGTATTTTGTGAATGTTACATAACATTTTAACAGTATATTAAAATTCCTTTAAAAGGTAACTTGTTGTTGTTTAATGCTATATTTTAAGTAATACAAAAATACTTATACTATTCCATTATTACTGTTTCATATCAAACTGAAAATTAAAACATCGTTTTCCAAAAAAGAAAGAAAAAACCTATAAGAAATACAAGATATAAATAAGGAAGAATGTAATTTGCCATATTAAAAGGAAAAGTGCGGGGTATAACTTTAAAACAGGGAAACCAATATGCATGAAAATTGGTTACCCTAAATGCATAAATTTAACTGCATATATTTTAAATTTATAATTTCATTATATATATATTTTCATTCTTCAGATAGTATGCCGTCGTACGAAGTCACAACTATCTTTATGAAAAACAATTTTTCGTGTAGAATTAGGGAGATCGTTACATATTTTCGTTCATTGTGATTTCCTTTATTTAGCATTACATTTATTCTTTTGTTTTCCTTTGAGACAAAATTACGAGTTATGACTATCATAATAATTTCTAATATACATTTTATTCGGTTTTTTTAGAACCTTTGCTAAGCATTATTAGTTTAACGTTGCAATGTATATTTTATTTTAAGGAGAAATGGTACGATTTATAAAAATTTTTTGATTTAAATGTTTTTAAAATTTCTTTCCTAGTAACCAAAGTATATGGATTACGTAAAACAATTGTTATACTAAAAATACTATAAAAGACTAACCTCTTAATTTTTAAAGAAAGTTTTAAAATTTATGAAGACATTTAAAAATGTTACTCCTCCTACAATAATAGACATAAACGCATGTAATTTTATTTACAAATACGTCAAGCTATGTACAATAAAAGATGGTATGGGTTTTTTGCTAGAATGATTGATATTCGTAAAATACTTTTTTCCTGAATGCTTATTGAAAATTCCTTAAAATATGTGTAAATTATAAATTAAACCAGTTTTAAAAAATAAGTATTGCTTCGATTCAAAAATACTTACCAACATTTTTTACGTGTAATAATAGCAAAATGTGAAAAAATTTAAAGCATTTGGCAGAATAGAGAAAAAGCTTTAGCATTTTAAATAAAGATAAATCAGTTATATTTTTTTCTTTCTGACAAGGGGAGGGCACGACTAATGAAATTCATTTGGGTTTGAGACTTGGAGTAATAGTAGCACTCCCTTGGGGTGTTCAACCCTCAATGTAATTCCGCCGAATGGCCAGTCAATTCGGAGAAAATAGCCTAGGAAATCCATGCTTAGCTTTTATACAATTAAGTTTTAATTTCCTCCAACGACGCATTGGCTCGGTTGCAAAGAGGCCTGCCTTTGGTGCCGGTGGGTAGAGTTCGAAACACGGGATCAACTTTTTTTTTTTTTTATGATTCCTTTCTCAGTATTTTTTTAAATTAAATAAATTTATTTATTTGAGGTTTATTAAATATTAAATGATAGTCTATATAATTATTTTGTATTTTATAAAGTTAAAAAATTAGTGTAATTATATAAATATTTATATTAAGTTTAGTAAATATATTTTTATATAAATAAATAAAATTTATAATAAAATATGTAATAAATATTAAAGAATATTTTATACAAAAATTATTTACAAATAGTTTTATAATGTGAAATACAATGTACTATAAATAAAATATTATGAATAATATAAAATAATTTATATTATTATTATTATTATTATTGTTAAATTAATTACTTTAAAATTGTATACACTATTAAATAAGTCTTTTTTAAATCAATTTATTTAATTTTAATAAATTTATTTAAATAATTTTAATAAATGTATTTAAATAATTTTAATTAAAATATATTTTATTTTATTTAATAGGAATTAATTATGCTTAATTTATAATAATTAATTATTATTAAGTACAAAAAATTATAACGTTTAATTTATACTAAGTAATTATTTTAATTTTTATATGATAATTTACTATTTTTATTTAATAATAATTAATTATTTTAATGATAATTAATTATTTTAAATTTATCATAATTAATTATTTTAAATTTATAATACTTAATTTTTAATGGATCATTAACTTTAATTAATAATAATTTTAATGAATAATTCAGTTTAATCAATAATACTTTTAAATAATTTAAATTAATAATAATTTTAAATAATTTAAATTAATAATAATATTAAATAATTTAAATAAATAATAATTTTAACTAATTTAAATTAATAACAGTTTTAACTAATTTAAATTAATAATAATTTTAAATAATTTAAATAATCTGTTTATTTATTTTTTTTTACTTTATGAAATACAAAATAATTACAAAGAATATAATTTAATATTGAATAAACCTTATACAAATAAATTTATTTAATTTAAAAGAATTGTTATTGAAACTGAAAAAAGAAAATGATCGCGTGATTCGAACTCTATCCTCCGGCATCGAAGGAAGGCGTCTTGCCAACCGACCCATTGCGCCGTTAGAGGAAATTAAAACCTAATTGTATAAAAGCTAAGCATGAATTTCGAAGGCTATTTTCTCCAAATTTACTGGCCATTCGGCGGAATTACATTGAGGGTTGAACACCTTAAAGGAGTACTAATATTACACCAAGTCTGGACCTCAAACGAGTTTCATTAGTCGTGCCCTCCCCTTGTGAGATAAATATGTTTTAAGTTTTTCTTGACCTTTAAGATGTTAATGAAAACGAACATAAAAGTTATCATAACTCTAAATTATTTTAACTTAAAGCTTTGAAATTTTTTGAAATTATTGAAAATTATATAAAAAAAATGATTTGTCAATTGAACGCTTTTCCCTATCTCCTCTTAAGGTTGTGTTTCATATTTATTTAATCTTATGATTATTTTATAACTTCTAATGTTTTTATATGCTGTTGCATGGACTTTCAAACGGTAGTTCTGAAATTAAACCTTAATTTTCTTCAAATAAATTACCGGACTCTACACAAAAAGAAATAAATTTTAAACTTAACTTACTGTTCTTGATCTTCTTTGTTGTACTATATCTAAATACTAAAAACGAATTTTGTTTCCTTAGCTGCAAAAAAGGAATTGGTCTTGTAATAGAACTTCAGTTTGCGTTCATATTGTTAATTCTTAAAAAATTTACCAGCGTTTTCTTTTTAAGGAAAGAAATCCTTTCAATATATTACAGCTCTTTCTCTTCACCTAACTATATACTATATGTTAAAATAGTTGGGTGGCCAAAAAAAACCTAAAGTGGAAACTTTCCAACGCCTCTTCTTGAGCACCTGTGTTTCTTCGTCTTTAAAGAAGTTCCTTCTTCTAACTAATTACAGATCATGCTTCCCGTAAGTAGAATAGATGAAGCATGTGAAATTCTTTCGAAGAAACATTCCCCTTAAGTTGACTTCCTTTTATTTTCCAAAGTTAAAGAAAAGGGTTTTTCTCTTGCTTATTATGCATTCGCTTCTAAATGTTTCTTGCCTCAACAAGAAACATTTATAAGCGAAATAAATGTTTTAAAATTCTTCAGGTGTCAATACTTAATGTTGAATGAATTATTTAAATGTTGATCTTTCAACTTTTTCAACTCACGGAACCCCTTCAGCTTAAAGGAGTTTTTCTGGAACCCCTAGAACAAGAAAATATTTTCATGGTACCCCATTCCACACACATACATAGAAAAATATATCTCAAAATAATATTTCAACTCAATCAACGTGTTATAGGTACTTTATATAAAGGCAATTAAAAAAAGTATAGCACATATTATTAAAAAATTCTAAACTAATTTTTTAACATAATGTATTCATTACTAATATTAATTTAGGATCCAAGCGTCACCTATTTCCGTGCATTATATTTAGTAAGTGGGATATGTGCTTAATTTTTTTCATACAAATTGCCTATGTCTATGTCTATTGAAATTATCTTCGGCCGCATTCCGTATTTTGAGTATGATTTGTTTTTGTACTTTGTTTTTGTAGCCACTCACGTTGACGATATATTTCACTTAAACGCAATGTTCTAAATGACATTAAAATGTTTATAGCTTTGTGAAAAATACTATGTATTGTTCATGACAGAATTAGCAACATAAAACTTAAGGACTGTTTTTGTGCTTAAATTTAGATTTTAACATTGCATCTGTTGATAAACAGTTTCCTCTTCTCCATCATAGATAATTTTTCTACAATTGCAAAATGGTGCATTTTCCATTAAAAAACTATTTAGTTATTCAAGCACTGCGTTAATTAACGAGTATACAATGATCTCTAGGAATCGAGGATATTAAACTATAGAATATTTACAATCAAGTAGGAAGCATATATATATATATATAAAATGATAAAACATTTTATAATTACTTTATTATGTTACAAAAAAAAAGTCTAAAAGTGTTGAAAAATAAAGTTATTATATATAAATAAATTTTTTAGTTTTTATGAATATGATGAGTTTTAGATACTTGTAACTATACAAATTTAATAGAGAATGAACTTCGTAGAAATAATAAATTTGCATACATATTCGTAAGTTTCTTTTCGATTTTTTTTATTGTGAATCGTGGAACTCCTGGGTATAAATTATGGAACCCTAGGCTTCCGTGGAACACAGTTTGAAGACCCCTGATGAAATATTCCATAATATGCATGTTATTGAGTGAACGATAGTTGTATTAATTTATTAATTGTATTAATTAATTTTTAAAATCGTATTTAAAGAATAAAATAAATATAAACAAACCTACTTATGAAAAGAAATCTTAAAATGCTTGTAAACTAATTCCTAAGAAAAATAATTGATGGAAAAATAATGTCTATAATCTTCAATATTTTTTAACTATGGATTACAATTTGAAAAAATGATAAAAAAAACCCATTTTCATAAAATTAAAAAAATGCTATCTAAAGCAGAAAAAAAACCGCTTAATTCTCATTTTTTATCGAATGAATACGAAGTCTTGAAACAAAATCTATTGAAGTCTTAATCAAATATATAATACAATAGGTGCATTGGGATTACTTTTCCCAACTACTTGTATTTATACCGTTGTCCAACAATACATCTACTTCTAGAAAATTGTATTTTCAATTCCATGATATAGTATTAACATGTTATTGCTGTTATTATCTTTAACTGGTTTTTGTTAATTTTTGAAAAAAGTATGTGCATTATATTTAATATAAATTAAGAATCTTTTTTTTTCAGTCAGGAATAATTTTACTGTATTTTTAAATGTAAAAATTAATAAATAAATAAATAATAAAATTATTTATGCTCACTTTTACAATTTTGTGAGGCAAGTGGATAAAAAAACAGTTCTTGAACACAATTACATGAGAATCCTGCTTTTAAAATAATCGAGTAAACATCTGCGAAACCAGATAAATACTGGTAACTTTCGAGAAATATTTTGAAGAATTTGGTTCACAAATAGTACAGTAGGAAAAATATCAAACTTCCCTTATTAGGAAAGTAAAATCCCTTTCAGATACATTTTACATTAAAAGAAATAATTGCTTTTGTTTTAAAGCAAAAGTGTTTCTGTAATACCTTTCTCCAAAAATATTGTTTTTTTATAAAGAATGGTTTCTGTCAAAAGATGATTGTGGATAGCGTAAAAATGACGTTTTAGAAATTGAGAAAAAGTATTATTAAAAAAAAATATTTACTAAGGTACTTTAAATTTTCTTAAGCAATTACTTTTTTATTGTTAATAATAAATTGTGCTAGGAATGGGAACAGGTTAAGCGACTTTTTCGCGAAGTTGCAAAGTTACTCCTCCAAATCTTAATTTATTTAAAAGGGGTCTGGCACTTCTATAGGAACCCATATAAAACAATCTTAAGTTTATGTACCATTTTCTCAGAAACTACTTGATTCTCATAAAGGAAATTTTTGCAGTAGATTATATGTACTATCAATAAGACTTTAATAGAGGGTTTTGTCTTTTTGTTAAAAATTAAAATAATTATGAATTTTTTAAAAAATGTCCAATTTTTTTTTCCCTAAAAATTTAGTTTAAAAAAACCTTATCTAAAACAGTTCACTAACTATGTCTTATCCCCTCTATTAAAATGTGTAAACATGTTGAATGTATGCACACTGAAAATTTGAGAATCCTACATTAGTTAGAGTTTGAGAAAAAGTACATAAAGAGGAAAATATTGCATTTTGATAAAACAGCCTTTAAATTAAAAATTTATAATTTTTGAGGATTTAGCTTTTCTAACACTTTCCAGAAGCGTATGAAACACTTTGTTTATCCTCTGCTTCTACAAACGACTCTCTAAGTTTCTTTTTTTTTTTCATTATTTTTAGCAATCTAGCTCTTTTTTATACATCAAGATGCTTTCGTTGGTCTACGCGAATCCTACGTGTATCTAATTTTTGAAAGCATGACAAACAATTTAAATCTGGTTCAATACCACAATGTTTTAAGATAATTAGTTTTGCTACCTGACCCATATTGAATTGGGAAATTGCCATATTAAACCCTAATTTTAGACGTTTTATCTCCACAAACGTAGATTTTGGAATTACTGACTATATGATATTATTAACTGACTCATTGGGGTTTTGAATCTTTTCATGAAGACACTTTTTTTAATAACATAGGGTCGGCTAGATCTCTTAAAATTGGCTTAATGTCATTCATGATGGAAAATGGCACATGTGCATGTTTTTTATGATGATAGAGCTTTTCATTAAATTCAGCTTCCGCCTTTTGAAACTTGCACCATGAAGTTGTACCCAAAGGACACAATCCATGTTGAAGGCACTCATTTGTAGACAAAAGATGAAAATAAACAGCTGTTTTCATGCTTTGTAAATCATCGGTATTGTTTCTTATGGCCATACCATAGCAACCCTGAATTTTTTTAATTAAAATGTCGGTGAGTGGTTGCCACCACATAGGCTTTTTCCATCACTTAATTTTTGTCCTCTGTTTTTGCTTTTGAGATCCAAAAGACGGGTACCCATACGCTTTTGGATATGCCCAACACACTCTAATTTTTCCACTTGAGTGGAAAGGATTTAGAGTAAGTATCGATGAAAAACCTCTTTAATCTCCATCTCCCAAATATTTTGTATAACGAACGCCATAGTGAGCTTTGGATCTCTCAAATATGGTCATTACAGTTTGACTTTCCATGCCTCCCCTTGTTCCACTATCGTTGGCAATACATGAGGGTTCATGAGTATAACTAAACAATTTGGAACCGACAGTATTTCGAAAATACTTCAAATTCAATAACTTTTTCAGTATCGACACTCTTAGCTGTAACAATGTCATTGAGGGACTAATATCCTCTTTTCTGCCATGAACCTTCTAAGGTAACATCAATGTCATGGCTACTTTCAATTCTTGTTGCCTCTTCAACAGAATTTCTCATTGATTTTTTACAGGTAAATTTAGTAGAGTTGAACAACATTTCTGTATAGGTACGGAATTTTTCAGGTGGAGATGGCAATTTCATAAGTCCACAGATCGTTTCTGTAGCTGAGCGACCTCTTCCAATATATCTGAAACCAAATACCAATCTGATGTTTGAGTGGAAAAGTTTATTTTCATTCTTCAGTTCAGTTGAGGTATGGAAACCCTATTTTTTTAGCAAATATTATAACAAAGTTCCATGTAATACACAATTCCAACTCTTTTAGAATCCTCCAGTGAGATGGAAGTGCCACCGTTTTTACAAATAGCAAAGTTCAATAAAGCATTATTCAATAAATTTAGTTCTAATAAAACATGTTTTTCATTACTTCTTTCCATATTTTCATACAAACTTTTGCTTGAAATAAGTTTTCGTTTTGAAACACTTTGAATAACATTTTCTGTGCTGTCTGATGTGATAGCTGGAACATTTTGAGCCTTCATTTTTGAACGACAACATTCTTTACGTTTTTTAAATACTTTTTTAGATCTCCCCATAATTTTTGTCGTTAATAAAATACTAATAAATAATTTAATGTAAAACTTGGATTAAACAGAAAAAAATTCCGCATACATAAATTACAATTCATAAGCAACAAGTTCAAACAAGAATACACATATAATCACATTTAACAATAAACCAAACGAAAAAAAATTATCTGTGTTGTCTTTTCCTTTCTTCAAATGAAAAACATTTCTTTTATGTGTAAAAACAATATTCCTAATTGTAGACAAAACAAATCGCACTGTTATTGAAAAACTAAGCATAATGAAAGACAGGTGCTCCTGGAGATCATTTGAAGCTGCGCATCTATGTAAGTGGCTTCCTTTTAAAAAAAATAAATAAAAATATTTGTAATTATCGTATTTTTATACATCATACATCATTTTAAGCAGAAATGTTTGAACTTTTAAAAAATGTTAAGAAGTCCAAATTCGATAATTTTTCAAAAATTCATGTGCTGGACATCTTAATGTTCACACAAATGAAAACAAAAAAAATAAGTTTTTAATTATTTCCTCAAACATAGTAAAGCTCTATAGTGAAAATACTAAGACAAATTCAGCAAAGAAGAACATTTTGAATAATAGAGAGGCATTTCAAGCTTTATATGCATACTTTGTAAGTGTTCTATGTGTGAAACCTTGCTTATGTATGACTCATCCCTTTAAGACCCAGCTCGCATGTTATTCTTATCCCTTTCAGACCTGAATCTTTAAATACTGCAGTCTTTCGGTTATTCACAATATACTGTCCCGAATAACAATGGAGAATTAGCAACAAGAAACAAAAAAAACCCTCTCCCCTCCCCTGGAACGTGGAGTGCTGCAGCACGTTATTTGCGGACTGTATTTTAAAGGAATACATCAATGCAATAGTCCAGTTTCTGACACATCTACTAAAAAAAAGGTACAACCAATGTTATTGCCAGCAAGTGTTATCCATCCATGAAAATATTCTGCATCATGCGGAAAAAATGTATGAAAAAACTTGGTCTTATCAGTAAAACCAAGTTTTAGGATAACATATACATATAGAATAGTACAATGTTATAAATAATATATATATATATATATATATATATATATATATATATATATATA
>BMAV01019864.1:43082-86830 GCA_019973955.1 Trichonephila inaurata madagascariensis
ATATATATATATATATATATATATATATATATATATATATATATAACGAGAGAGAGAAGTACAATGAAAGAAGAAAGCTTAGCAATCCAACAAGTAATTTCGGTTAAAAATTGAAATAAACCAGTTTGATAGTACCAACTTTTCCCCTTTGGGACTTGGATTGGCCAAGATACAATAAGTAAAAATTAACCAAATGAGAATTAAAAAACTATCATAAAAATAATGCATATTTTTTTTTTTTTTTTGAAAATAATGAAATTAAATCAAGAAATGTGTGTGTATGTGAGTTTAAGGCTATTATCAACTAACAAAAGTGTAGATTTTAAGTACAGAAAATGTAATATACTTCATATATAATTCAAAACGAATGTTACTCGGGGATATATTATAAAACAGATATATAGTTAGATAGATAGATAGATAGATAGTATAATAAAATAAAATAATAAGAGATAAATGGTGCAAAAGAATATTGCACTAAAATTATATAAAAACAGACAAAACTGAAAACAGAAGTGTAGATCTATTAAATTTGAAGATACCAAAAGAGTAATTGGACAAAAAGGGAGACATGTTAGAATTATCGAACTAAAGATGTCACTGAATTAGGCCAGCGAAAGTAGGATTAAACAACGTCTTATGAATCCACCTTCCCCGTACAGCAGAAATCTGCGACATAATAGGAAAAACATAGACTTGTTGAAAAATAAGGACTATATGTATCAAACGTGAATGGAACACCAGACATTAAAATAAAATGTAAATATGAATAGAGAGAATAGTAAGGTTTCTCTCATACAGATGGATATTAAGAAAAAAATAAGGAAAAACTAATATAAAAACTTACATGCAAAATTGATAACCATTAAGATATTTAAAGACAAAGCATCTTAGTCAGAAATCACTATCAAAGTAAAATGTGTTAAATTTGCAGTGTAAGCACATAGCATCCAAAACAGTGGTGCGACCTAGATAGTTTTTTTTTTTTTTGTAATTAAACTAAACATACGTTATCTTAATGGAATTAACAAACTAAATGTAGAGAATCTAAATACAAATAAAAAAAAAGAGTTAAGATAACTTAGAAATATATTTAAATTTACTTGGATTGTTGTAACCCAAGCAATTATTGCAGAAATTTTTATAATTATCTTGTTTCAATTCATAATCAGTAACTAAATAATTGTTTATTTTTATAAAGATTAAGATAATATTTCTAAATATAGATAGTTGTAGGTTGCTACACCAGAATGGTATTTTTATAATGTTCAAATCAAAAGAATCTCTTTTATCAAAATTATTATTTATTAGCAAATTATTCCTAACGTTTAATTGATGATCCAAAAAGTTTGCTGACTCATTATTGTAATTAGCTTTAAATAATTTCAAAAATTGGGGATAGTAATGGAAACTAGCAACATAATCTACTATATTACTACTAATAATTAAGTCATCTATGAATAAAAGAAAGTAACAAGATTCGAAACTAATACTGCCGTATCATAAATATACAAAAAAATATTGGCTGCCTTGTTACTTGCAGACCCCCCTTGTGGTAGTCCTATAATTTGCTGATAGTAAGAGTTATTGTAAAAAATATAAGTTTTATTCAATACTAGTTAAATAATAGAAATATATTTATATATATATATATCATAATTTATTAATTTATTCAAAGAATATTTCTTATACGCTATTTTAAGAAACATAAACTTTTCTCCTATATCTATGGAGTTAAATAAATCTACAAAATCATAGGTATAAATAGAAACATTTTTTTTTTACCTTGCATTTAAAAATGTCTACACTATTCTTAGCAAAAATAGCAATAACAATTGTCTAATGTGGATTGAATAATATGTTGTAGCTACTTGCCCGGATGTGTAATATAAGTTTTAAAACCATTATATAGTTATAGTTCTAAATCTAATATGATTTTTAAGAAATCTTGGAGTTAGGAAATTATGTGGGAACATTACATCCTAAATACGTAAATCTAGTTTTTTTTATAAAAAGCAGATATTCGATAAATAATTTCTCCATTGCTGGAATTAGATTTTTTTAAAGCAGTATTTCTTTGAAAATATATGTTAAGCATATTAGAATAAAGTCACTTGCAAATAATTGCATAGTTACCCGAAATTTTATTATCATACACTATAATGAAGTTCTTTTGTAGTTATTCTCAATTTGTTTCTTAATATCTTTGTAAATCATATCACTATCAGTTTTATAGTTTAATTTCAGTCATTTGCTTTAAATTTCGCATTTATATTCATTGAAAGTTTAATAGAAAAACTATACTTAACTGCTAATTTTGTAATGAAGTTACTAATATCTTTAGAAATTTGTTTTTTAATAGCATTATTGTTATTAGAGATCATTAACCTATAACTAGTACCCTTTGACATTATCTCTGTGAGTATTATCATTAAATATATATATATATATCGAACTTTGTCCAAACAAAATACATATTTTATGTTCTAACATTTTGGAATTCTATAATAAAGATATACACAAAAAATATGCATACCTAGGAAATGCACAATTTTTATTCAGCAGCTAGAAATACTGTTAGTGTATTACTGGGCACCGGTTAATTGGAAATTTTCTGTAACCGACTTAAATATATTTGACAATCTTTAAGATTTCTAATTGGAAGGTTTCTTTTCGACTTAATGCAGAGAAGAAAATACTGTATCATTTACATCCTGCTGCATAATATACTTTTTCACAATTTCCAAACAATCTAAAGCATTAGAAAATGTAACAGTTTTAAACGTAGTTTCCTTATCACTTTTTCATAAGAATCGCTAGCCATTGGCCTCGACAAATCAACCATTTCCTCAACTTCAGTTGCACGAGTAAGCAATCCGTCATCAAATGAAAGATAATGGTTGAAATATAAAAATATCGTGGAGTTGTAGAGTGAGATGAGATAAGAAAGGAATTCCCTGTTCTATTCAAATCTCACACGATAGGTTACTCTCATGTCCCATCTGCACTTGAATAGTATAATAATGGTCACTTCGAAATTGGCTGCTCACAGGTGGTTTTTCTGTTCCGGATAAAAAGTATATGTTATTTGAAGGGGGAGAAAAATCAAATTTTTTTAAATGCAAAACTATAACATTTTTTCAGGCGCTTGAAACAATTCAATAATTCGGGGTTTATTACTCATTAAATAAGTTTTTTTGCATTCATTTTAATCGAGGATGGAGAAAATTCGTTAAATCGCGAATTCATTAAATAATGGTATGGTAAATATATAAATATATGTATATATATATATATATATAATAAATCCAAATTTTTCTTATTTAAAACCTTCAATTGCATTCATATGTTGAATTGCAAAATATGTAATTTTAAATATATTGGCCACAAACATGTAATAATATTGTTACGAATTTTGTGTAAATAGTGTATATAATTTGTATTTGAGTGTTAAATGCATTTATATTACTTTACGTTATGTTTATTTCATTTTAAAATTGTACCATTCACAAGCAATGCCACCCCTTACGTTATAATGGTGATTCAATGAGAACTTGGCGAAATCTTGGCGCTAGAGCCAAGTTTCCATCATTTTTGGCGAACAAGGTGGCCAATTTGGTGACTTTGGCGACCAATTTGGCGATTTTGGCGACCATGTTGGCGAGTTCGGAACCCTCGGGAATCTTCTAGAAAGTAGTAGATCTCTCCACTAGTGTCACGTTCAATGACACGAGCTGTTATATTTCTGGAAGTTTCTGTCGCGCCTATTAAAAGCTGCTCGCCAAGACGGCGAGGAGTCTGGATTAAACCAGCGAGTAGTGAGGATTGTTTTGATTAGCTCGGCTGTGCTTGTGAATAATCTTTACTTACGTGTATTTTTAAACACTGTTATATTGTGTTTGATTGCTGTTGAAGGTGTGAAAACCTTTGGATATTTACTCTGTGAATATCGCTGCTGAATCCTGTATTTAAAGGATTGGAATTTGATAATAAATTCGTATCGCTCTAAAAAAACTGTTTATTTTATTTGTGCTTGTTTTGCATAAAATCCTCGAACCCTCGGATCTACGTAACAATATCAATATTCGTACTATATAGATCAAATACTAAAAATTACAAGCATAATAACAAGATTAATAAAATTGAACTTAGACACTCTCACTTACATGGCTTTGGTAATATTGATATTTCTATTCTCAGAATAGTACCACATGTTAAAAATAGATTGTGGTGGGAAAACCACTTTATAAATTATTATAACACCATATATCCATATGATTTGAATACCATTTACTTTGGAAAAAGTGTCTTACTTAGCATTTAACATTCTGATAACAAGAATTATTTTTATAATAGTGATAATGCACTTAAAGTTAAACGTATAAGAAGAGGAAATAGGAAGAGGAGCTCATAGACTTCCATTGGAGATAGATTCTAAAATTAAAGATTTTTGTAGCAATTTTGAAAAGTCTGTTAACATTAAACAAATTAAGCCTTTCTTGTTTGGTCTAAATAAAAAAGAAATTAGGTCTACTAGAGATATCCTCAAAAAGTATGATTTTAAAGACTGCGATGCCTTACATATTATTAAGTATATTATAAATTTTCTCATTCATAAACTCAATATTGAAGATATAGATTTAATAAATAGTTCTCTACTAAGTATTGTACCATACTATTCATGAATAAATCTTATAATAACAATAATTTCTCAAAAATATTTAATAAGTATGCTCATTTCCTGCCTATAAATAACGTTTGCATTAAAAAGACTTTTAAATATAATTAAAAAATTGGTAGCTCAATTTTTCATTACAATGATATTAATGATTTACAAAATAATAATAATATTGTTTGTAATTTTTAAGATTATTTTTTTTTTCTGATTTTATAAATGATCATCACAAGCATGTGGTAACTGGTAATTGAAATATTGTTAAAGATAATACTTTTAGGGAAATAATGTCCAAAGGTACTAGTTTTAGATTAATGATCTATAAAAATAATAATGCTATTAAAAATCAAATTTTTTAATATATTAGTAACTTCATTACAAAATAAACTATTAAATACAGTCTTCCTATTGTAGCTTTTAATGAATTTAAATGCAGTGTTAAATGAATTACTGAACATTAACTATGAAACTGAGAGAGATAATGAAATATAACTTACAATAATATTAAGAACCAAAATGTGTGTGTGTGCAGACCTACAAAAGAACTTTATTATCGTTTATGTTCATAAAGTACCGGGTAATTATGCAATTATTTGCAAGTGGCTTTATACTAATATGCTAAACAAACATTTTCATAATAATTCTGCTTTTATAAAATCTAATTCAAGCAAAAGAGAAATTTTTAATCGAAACTCTGCTTTTTATAAAAAAAAATAGATTTACGTATTTTCGATATTAAATTTCCTCATATTTTCCTAACTCCTGAATTTCATAAAATTCCTGTTAAATTTAGAACTATTACGAATGGTTTTAAAACTTATATTACACTTCCGGGCAAAAAGGTACAAAATATTATTCAATCTACATTAGACAAAATTGATACTTCTATTATTGTTAAGAAATGTATGGACATTATTAAGTACATGCAAGGTAAAAAAATTATTTCTATATATACCTATGATTTTGAAGATTTTTTTAATTCCATAGATATAGAAGAAATGCTTAAGATTCTTAAAATAGCATATAGCAAATACTTTTTAAATAGGATATTAAAATATGATAAATATATTTCTATTATTGAATTAGTATTAAAAGAAATTTATATTTTCCATAATAACGCTTATTATCAGCAAATTAAAGGTTTACCACAAGGGGGACCAGGTAGCGACTGCTTACCAATTATCTACTTGCATTTTCATGAAAATGAAAGTATTAGTTTTGAATCTTGTTACTTTTTTAGATACATAGATGACTTAATTATATTTAGTAATATAGTAGTAAATAGTATCCCCACTATTTAAAATTAGTAAAAACTAATTATAATAATGAGTCAGCTAACTTTTTGGACCTTCAATTAAATGTTAAGAATAATTTGCTATTAAGTAATATTTTTGGTAAAAGAGACTCATTTGATTTTAACATTATAAAAATGCCTTTTTGGGGCAGTAACTAACATCTATCAATATTTAGGAATATTATTTTAAATTTTATAAAAAGAAATAATGATTTAGTTACTGATAACATTTTAATTTTGTGAAATTTTGCAATAATTGTTAAGGATACAATTATCCAAGTAAATTTATTTTTAAATATATTTCTATTTCACATTAAATCTATTTTTATCTTAGTTCAATATTTTATTTAAAATTTCTTCTATTTAGTTTAAAATAGTTATTTAGTTATTTTAAAATATCTTAGTGGTTAGTTTACTTCTGAAATAACTATCCAGGTAGAACCACGGTTTTTTACTTTTTGTGTTGATGTACCAATCCTTTAAGTCATTTCGCGTGGGATATTAACGTAGAAGGTTGATTTTTTAATTTCCAAACAAATTTTTATTTTACATGCAAGTTTTTATCCTAATTTGTTCTGTAAAATTTTTTTTATTGTTCCTCTCCTTGAGAGATTCATTTTTCTTCTCTTTTCTTTATTTCATTTTATCATATAGTCAGGTTCATCATCCACATGGTAGAAATAGGCTTAACTTTTCAACATGACTCTATTTTTTCCCCTATTATGTCGAAAATTTCTGCTGTACGGGGAAGTTTGGATCCATAAAGCATTGCCAACCCTAAATCGCTAGCCTATTTCAGCGACAGCTTTAGAAATCACAATAGGTCTCAAGTTTACTCCAAAGACTTTTTTGTAACTACATTTGTTGTGTCTTGTGAATTCCATTTTCTTTCTTAACTAGCACTGTAGGTTCTAGTGCTTCTTCACATATATATATATATATATATATATATATATATATATATATCAGGGTTGGCTAATCAGTGGCACGTGACACAATATTTTGTGCATGCCAGCAATCAAAATGTTTTTTATTTTATTTCAAAATAACAAAGTTCATAATGAAATATTACAAACAAACGTGGCCAGGAGCACACTTGTTTCTTTACATTTGTGGTGGACTACAGTTGCTTATGATGCAAAATTTGTCTACGCATAGCATAGTCAATTTCGTTAAAACTACTATAATTAAAGTTTATCTGTGTTATATTTACGATTTTTTTCACTGTTATTTAACATATCTAGTTGAGCAAAAGAACAAAATTTGCAAGCTAATTAAGTGTAACAAAGAATCTCAAACGTGGTGAATCTAGAAAGATGGCATTATAAGTAAAGGCGACGCAGTGTGCACTTTATGCTCAGGAATAGTAATATGCAGAACATCGTATGATAAACGGCCTTTCGAAACAAATCACAATTCCTCTTGTTTAAAAGTAGCAAACCACAGCCAAAATAATTAATTGTTTAGAAACCATTTGGCACATGACTCCAATTCAGCATGTATTCTACTAACACAGCTACATTTTATAACTTTAACATAAGTTATTTATCATTCAATCTGCAGCAAAAGAAGTCATACTAAATTGACTTTAATTTGAATTACACGTATAACTAAAGCATTTACAACTATGCAGTGCAAAAGGTATTTTTTAGTGGTAAATAACGAGTTTTGAGTTGTTAGTATTTATTATTTAGTTTTATTACTTTTAAACTAATCACGTAAAAATTATTTGACGACACGTTTATATCTCATTAAACACTTCTTTAGAAAAAAGGGCACATTAATCCATAAAGGTTTGCCACCGCTGGTGTATTTATATGTGCAGTGCTATAGCAGTATTCAAGTGATTCAAACAATTATCTACATTTGGTTTTTTCTATCTCAAAAATGTGTTGGAAGCTTTCATAACGAGTTCTAAAGCAGCATAAGAAGACACGTCTATACTCCCTTTGTAGTGGTTTATTGACTCTCTCAATACTTCCTCCCCAAGGAGATAGAACTTTCGTAAATAGACTTTTACACTTCCGAGGGGAGATACGGTCTACTGGGGTAGTCGAATAGATTTTCGCATTCCTTTTGTTAAAACTCCTTTGTTTTTAGAAGGATGCGTAAGAGGAATCACATTTTTCTTGTCCGTTGTCCATAAATTCTTACACCATATTCTGATAGTTTCAATAATGCATTAAATGCTACTATATATTTTGAGAATTGAGTGTGTTAGAGAATTAATATTGAAATTAAAAGCAGCTCTATACATAAATATTTTTTGTACGAACGATTTTAACACAAGTTGCATATAAGAAAATTCATTATTTGCTAGTTTTATGTATGAACACAAATGAATTTTTTAATCAGATATAATAATCAATAATTAATTCCTTTTTATACGCTGAGATGTTAAAAGACAGGACGGTCTTTTATATATTTTTGGGTAAAATATTCTGCAAATGATTCCCACTACTTATTAAAAGGTTATACGCAAAGCTCAATCCCTTGTCACTTTCTTTTGTTCTAGCTAAGCACATTCCAAGTAAGTATTAACAACTCGTGTTTTTCAATGTAAAGTAAAATTATACCTGTTTACAAGAATGCATTATTTGTGTTGAATAATTGGAATCTACATTTATACTATTGGTAATAAATATTTTGCTAACTATAAATGATAAATATTTGGGTATAAATATATAATTTGTGTTAAAAATAAGTATTATTAAAATAAATATAAAAAAAAGGAAAATTAAAATTCAATAATTGTACCTCAAAAAAATCTCCGAAACTTTTCTTCAAAATGATTTACTGCAAGTCATTTTTTAATAGAAGGAAAAAAAAATTGTAAGCAAATTTTTCATGGCAAAATTTTATAGAATAAATACTATATTTATATACAGATTGTGTTATTAATAACCAAACAATTTTATCTACTTTCTTGTTAAAGGGTAAATAACTAATATAACAATACTAGCTGCATGGCCCAACGTTGCACGCGCTTTCTCTCCTTTTATAAACTTTCCCTTCATTTCACAAAATCAGTACTTTCAATATTCTTTTTCGAAATTACTTTGACTCCTTTGTTTCTTTCCCGGTGTTGCATGGGTATATTTGAATGCATAACATATTGGCATAGAAATTCACCTTCCCCTCTCGCTGTCAGCACTTTCCGGAGTATGTGTAATTTCATGCTAATATCATTTCATGCTACTTCCCTTTTCTGAAAATTCTTCCACTTCTTTTCATTGTCTGATAGGTTTCTATTCTCTCTCTATAGCTCGGCATTTCACGGTCTTTCTTGAGTGTAAAACTAGTTTTCTCTCCCCCCCCCCCCTTCCCGAGATAAGATTTTTCTTCATTTTTTGAAAAATGACTTTAAAGAAACAATACTGCTTTAATTAAAAATTATCAATGAAAAGTATGCGGTTCTGATGCTAAGAGTAAAAACAAAACAATTTTAATTTTTGTAATAATATATGTATTTGTTATTTAATTAATTCCTAAGTTTAAACATGCTGCTAGGAATTCTTAATAATTAATAAAAATTAATTTTGAACAAAACTGATGAACAATCCCAGGAGTTTAAAGTGCGTGTTTTATTAGTTATTTGAGTTAATATTGTTCTAACTTTATTTTTTTATTATTTTTTTTAAAAATTGTATTCATTTTTATAATGTTAAAATATATAAAGAGATGATATAGCTAATTGGGAAAACTGTGTGAGTTTTTCATTTTATTTCCATAAATTCATACAGAACATATCAATTAATTTGTAGTTAAAGTATATTGTAAAGTATGTAACGAAATTTCTGCAAAATAGATAACTCTCCTTTTAATTTGATTTATAAATATCCAAACACAATGTTTCTGTCTCTTTCTTTGTAGTATGATATCTGAAGAGCAGAATTCTTTAGAAAAAAATACTGCTTCATTTTTAAAAACCACGACGCTTTCTGTTAATAGTTTAGTCCTAGAAGTTTACAGATAAAAAGAGAAGCAGAGTCTCCAAGAGCGAATCTGTTTCTGTGAACAGATGGCTGTGACTGGCATAAAAGTGTTCTTGGGGAAAAAATAAGAAATGCGGCAAAGTGGTAGCGACAGAAAAACTAAATATTTTCTCCATTAAATTGAAAAATAGCATTTACTGATGTCTCATAGGCTATGAAGTATAAAAAACAATATCTTATCTAACACTATATAATGAAAGCTATATGTTATATCGAATAAATATTTTTTTAGAATAAGATAATCGTATTCTTAGCTTTTGTACAACACTTTCATAAAAAGAAATAATTTAAAAATTGACAGAACGCTTTGAATGTAGCAAATTCAAAACAACTTTTCAAATAAATGCATCCCATTTTATCGGAAAAGTATATTGTAAAGTTCAAATGGAAATAAATTTATTACAATATTTTCATAACATATTTTACTTCATTTTATTATGCTAGCTAAACGTTTCCAATAAATTGTGCATAAAAAAATAAATACTGAAACAAAACACGTATGTTATTTTCCTTGCAATTATGTTCTTTTTGTTGGAAAACTAAATCTTGCAGACAAAGTTTGCTTTTCAGCATGAACATGAAAACCAAATAATGTTAATCCTAGAAGTGTGACCACGGTAAACAGATTGGTAGCTTTATTTTACCGTCCTTGGTGACAAATTCGGTGGGAAATACAATATCCCCAAGCAATTATTTCGAAATCTCCAGAATAGACTACTCTAGATGTTCCCAGGAATATTTAACAGATTTTTGAAACAAAGGTTGATATAATTCTGAAGATAACTCAGTCGTGTGTGTTGACTGAAATAAGGGAGATAGATTTTGTTTCTCTGAATTTCTATTATAATGGGACTCTTTAAATAGTAGGACTAAATAGTGGCACTCTTTGGACTTTAAAAGAACCACATTTTTGTAGTGTCGAACCTTAACTTCATTGCCAGTAATTTTGTTGTCGAATTCTAATTCCTTAAAAACACTAAATTAATTTTATATAGAATTCTATCCTTGTTCATAAAATAGGCTTATTGGATTCAATCATGTAAGGGGTCACTTTTCTTCCCTTTTATTGATTTAAAAAAATACACTCAAAAAACAAGTTATATATTAGAGTAACACATTTCTTTGAGTAATACATATTCAACATTCAGAATTAACCCTCTGCTTCGCGCACTTCTAAAAGTTCCATCTACAATATCACGACATCTCTCAGATACATCAACTCATACTTACGTTTGAAAATTATTTAGTCATTGTATTGGTGAGATTTGATATTAAAATAGATTTGGCATAAAATAATATTTAAATTAGAAGTAGGGATTGAGATATTTATACGAACAAACATCAAAAGAATAATGGTTAGTTAACCACGTTTCACCACTGTTTACATTTTAAGATGCCTTGTTGCCGTCTTCATAAATCACCATACATTATTCAAGAGACATGCATTTTTTGTATAATGCATTACACAATTATAATAATCCTTTCTTTTTGTCTGACAAGAGGTAACAGCACCTTCTTTTCCAAGTTCGTGGTGATGGGTTTTCGTTTTGAATGAGGCGCTGTATATCAGAAATGTCTTCAATCCTGAGCCACACTCACTGAATGTTGCACTCAGACCGTCTTTGAAGGTGCTCTCTTTCAAAAGTTCGTAACCTAGTTTTCCAAGATATCTCAGTGACGATGTGGGTGATTTTGATTCACATATATATATTTCCATATAGTCAGTCACTGTCTACACGCACTACATGCCTTAAATGTATCTCAACTCCCAGCAAAAAAAAAACCCCTTTCAAACAAAATACAAAAACTAAGTAACAAAATACTTGTTCCGAATTATTTTCGGATCAAACTGAAAACTACACTATTTTACAAGAAAAAATAATCAAAATATTAACGAAATAGTGCAAAGTGTGAAAAACTGACGTTGTTGCGTGCTCTACGTCCATCAAATACAATGGATCCTGCCTCCCCTAAATATGAAGAAATCACCCTCGTCCTTGGCACTGAATCCTAGGGCGAGTGACGAAATACAGATAGAAGAAAGAGGGAAGTGTTCCACCTCACTGTGTGGGCGCACAACGAAACTATTTTTCTTATGTATCAGCGATTAGCGGGCCTGTGTGACGGAGGGTTAAAAATACGAAATATATTAAATTATAAATCTTAAAAATGGGTTAAAAAATCGCTGAAAATTAAAAAAAAGAAAGCTGTATATACACAGATTCAATAAACCTCCAAAGCGTGCCATTTTTAAGGGAATTACTACTTTTTCTTAAATATTATATACAGTAAAGTATTGTGTTTGTATATTTTATCAACATATGGTAATAAATTGAATTTTTCTAAGCATTTTTCATCCAAGTACTTTTTTTGTACGTGTTTATTTCTCTTTCTTTCTGAGTCATAACTGACATTCAGTATTAGAAGCTCAACGAAAGATTACTGTTTCTGAATCCAACACCAATTCATTCTTCATTACAGTTCATCAACTTGTTTTTTTGTCTGCCTAAGAAGTTTTATATACCTAACGTCATTCTTACTTCATAAATGATCACATTTTATATATTCCTTGTACGCTCTCTGACGAAATAAATGCTCGAATCCTATTTTCTTTCTTTTTCCTTCTCAATCATGACTGAGTTTCATATTGTGACAGCTGATATTTACTAACTTGACTTGTTAAGAATTACTTAAAGCAGTTTCAACAGAAAGAAATGTGAAATACATGCGTTTGTAAAATTAATTTGTTCTTTATCTGAAAATTATTCTTTCTTCGCGATCTATTAACCTTTCGTGTCTACCTTAAAAATATAATTTAAATTCTTGTCCTTTTTAGTAATTTCTGTCGTCTTTGATTATATCGTTTACTGGAGAGGGGTGGGGTATTTTGATTATATGATTTAATTTATATGTTTTTCAGAGAATAATGTTAGTTATATTCAATACATTTTATTATCTTATAAAACTATCTGAAGCAAATAAAATTCCAACTTGAGTGATGTATTTATTTTTTCAAACATCACAATTCTATTACATGAGAAGTTCACAATCTTATACTTTCCCTAAATTATTCTAACAAACCTCATTGTTATTAGAGGTATGTGAGTATGCCTTTGTAAAAATATAGATCATTTCTACGCCTCTATTTGTTTATTTGCTTTAGGAGTTTAGTTGAAAGATTTATTAAATTCCACGCATTCTAGGACTATTATTAAATATTTTTGACCCTCCATTTTGTACGATTAAAAGTAGTATTCGAAATTTAATTATGAAATTCTTTCCAAGACCATCATATTGAGAATATTTCATTATTTAAATACTTTATGTTATGATTTTTGTTCATTATTGGAACTGTTATGATGATTCTGCAAATCTCTTGTATTTTTGATTTATAATTCCCTATCAAACATAGATTTACTCAAATTTTTCTTATGAAACCGAAAATAAATAACTAAGCAAAATTTAGATTTTCATTTTCATAAGTTTTATACTCGGAAAATCTTAGTCTATCTTATATTATGAATATATGCAAATTATGCGTACGATATTGAAAAGAACTTAAATAATATTACCTTTCGTGTAATGACGATATGTGTGTTGATATTTTATTCCATAAATAACTCAAAAGTACAGATAATAATTTACCACAAAACGATATAATCTAAGCCATAAAAACTTGAACATACTTTTAAAAACATCGCGCAATTAAAATGAAGCAATGGACATTCGATATTTTGATTGTTTTTAGGGTATGTCAGCTTCTGCCGCAGGATTTATAATTAAGAATAATCCGTATTTTCAACAAATAAAGAACTATTATTTAACTGGTACAAAATAATTAAGAACAGTGAAATAAAATTCATAAGAAACTATATTCGTTCTTCAAAATGGAGAAAACGTTTTTGCAGTGCTGTTCATCATGATGTAATTCTGAAAAACGTTTGACGTTAAAGTTATATATTAACGTTATGTTTTATGACGTTATATTTTAAACCATATTTAATATTTGAAGTCATTTTATTGAACAATTTAACTGAGTTTATATTCTGTAATTACATATCACCCCTCGGATTAATAATTTCTTTTAAATTTTAAACACTTTTTTCGAGGCAATCCATAATAGTCTAAATTGTTAATCCTGTTAAATACAGACCATATGATCGAAGAAAAATCTTCCAGATCTTATGCCTTATTTTTCAAGCGACTTTACCATGTGTCAATTAAGTTCAATAATCCATTTTTATAGGTAAATAAATTGAATAAATTGTGCAAAAATAAGTATCGAAGGTTTTATTAAAATGATATATGGTGCCAGAAGGTCACTTCTTTATGACATTCATTTTCATTTACTTCAAATATTTTTTACCTGCTTTATCTGTCTTATTTTAATTTAAATTATTAACACGTATATTGATAATAAAATTTTTACAATAGCAATATATATTTAAATACTGAATAATTGGAAAAATATTGTGAAGTATAAATATCAAATTAATTATAAGATGACAGTAGGGTTTATTAAAATACCTTTGATTTTACGGTTTACTCAAACCTTTGGTTGCTTTCTATGTATATTTGTTATGTAAAACACGCACAGTTTTTGTGCTCAAAATACCACAGAAAAAAATGCTAACAATATATATTTTAAAGCAAAATTTAAAATGTCCTTAATTGATTCTAAAGTTCCGCTCCTTTCTATAACTGACGATGACATACTAAATTTGATTTACAAGTAAGTCGAATTAAGTATAACATGGTTTTTGTGATAACATTATATATATTCTAAACATACCTTTTTGTGAATACTTTTACTTTTATTGATATTGAATATTCCTTCAAAACTCTAAACTCAAATCCTTTTAAAAATAAGATATCATTTTGATTCTCAAGCATACCAATTTTTTTTAATGCATTAATAGCAATGGCTAACAAAAAAATATCAAAGCATGTGGTAGTATAGACAAAACACCTAAGCGTTTAAAGCAGGAAAAGCAGTTTTTTTAATTCTTTCTGAGATAAATCAATATAAATTTTTTATTTACAGCTATAGTGCGAATAAAAAACAACATAAACGTTATGATTATTCTGGGTTTTTTCTAAACTTAGAATTTTCAAATTTTCTATGATTATAGAAAAATGTATAAAGAATTATTTCGGCCAATAAAGTTTGATGTAATTTTGACCGAATTTTGTCATTTGAATTATATATACTGTGTTCATATAAACACATTTTACATAGGTAACAGAAAGTTCTTACAATGTTTTACTTGCGCGTATTGCAGAGATTTAAGTTCAATATTCTTTCTGAAATTGCATTATATAACTTACTTAGTATTTATTAATACATTTATTATTTTATTTATTGACACTCATCATTTATTGATGTAATAAAAATATATTGTGAAAGTAACAGCATTATCAGGCCATAGTAGAAACAACGTGAAACATTTTGTATTCATCGGATCGCTTGCCATCTCCCTTTTTTGGAAATTCACATATTCTATTATTTATGATCCGGAAGAGTCAGCTGTCGCTATTTTAGTAAAGCAGCAGAGGTTATATCTAGAGGCACTTTGTGTTTTTTCTTACCTCTAAAAAAAAGAAAAGAAGATAACAAATGCTTGTGGAAATAGGTCGCTAGCTGAACATCTGCGTCTTACAAACTGATTGTTTTGTTGAGAGTTTTTTCGTGTAGTATATTTATTTTTGTTTACTTTTTAAGAAAGAAGGTCGTATAAACAAGAAGTCTTAAAAAGTGATACATTGCCAAAACAGAAACACAAAAGGATTTTCTGCAGTTTCAACACATTCAAAATTTAGAATGTTTTCTTCTCTTATAAAAATTACCTCAGAATTCTAGTAAGACTTTCTATATGTATATTTACATTCAAAGTACGCAAATGTTGATCAGGAAATAAGAAAAAAAATATTCACATGCTAGAAGTTTTTAGTTATGCTTTGAGTAATCCAGATTTTCAATTAGATTTTAAGGTAATTTCATTTTATATAAATCCAAATACCCAGAAAACATTAAATGCATCATATACAAACATGTAACTAAAATTTTACAAACTTTTAATTTTTAACAAATACAAAATCAAATTTTCATTTTTCATTCCTCACGCTTTTTACATTCCTGAAAAGTTAAATTGCCACTCCAAGAAATAATGCACGTAAATTCATGCAAAGTTCAGGAGATGGATAAGTAAATGATTAAAAAACGTACAAAAACACATTATAAACAAATTCATTTACCGTCTGAAGCTGCTATACTGACCTCAATCCGACGAGGCGTTTTGTAAATTAGATCAGATGGGTGCAGAAGGTAACCATTGCCAAGCTATATCTACTGCTGTGCGTAGATCATCCATGGTTTGCACAAGTGGTCTTTGGTTTATGTCACTTCCAATGAGATCCCACGTTTTCAATGGGATTCAGATCTGGGGAGTTTGCCGTCCAGAGAAGGATGTCAAATCCAGTCCGACTGTTAAGATTTCCCATGCGACTTGCGACATGGTATTGTCTTCCTGGAATACCGTGTTGAGTGCGCACTGCAACAAGGCTGAACAACGGGCTCCACAAGCTGTGTGGATTAGAGTACCGCTGTTAAACAGCCCTCATTGTGTACCAGAGGTATCCTGCCTTTATTTTATACAAATATTTCATTTCCATGCCTAATAATTTACTTTTAATAAAAAATTAATAAAATATTTAAAAATTTTATGTACCATGCATATATTTGAAGTAATAAAAATGCAAAATTAAAATGATCATAGATTATATTTTCTCTAACATTCTTGATATTCAATACTTTTAAATTCTTTTTTATTACTTTCCATTTGCTTAAACGTGTGAATAGTAAGGCAGGGATTACTTTTTTCCACTTTAGTTTGAAAAATTTGTCGTTTTCTCTCTAAGGATAACAAACACCATTTTTAAGTCGAAATTGCAAGAAAATTGCACTGAGTATATTTTTTTAACCTCAACGAAAACAAAATGTATTAATAACTCCACTGAATGATATAATAGAGAATTTTCCTATTTTGTATATAGCGCTTTAAACCGGTGATACTCAACCTGTGGCCCTCCGGCTTTTTCTGAGTGGCTAGGTTATGATTCATTGCCCTAAGAAATTCAATTAAGGGCGAACAATGTACTAAAGATTTAGCGGGAAATTCTTTCAATAAACAATTAAATCTATCAATTTGCTTTTTTGATATTAGACTGTCAGCAAATGGCTTGGTTATGGATGAAAGAAAATCGAAACTATACCGAAACTCAGTAAAAATGGCATAAAAGTAAATATTTTTTTGTGTGTTTTTGATAGAAAGGTTAATATAGTATTAAGATAAAATCCAAAAATGAGTTTAAATATGTAAACTAATTTTGCTTTGTCCAATGTTGTTTTGGTCTTTTAGAGTGTTTTTTTCATTACCCTCATGTTGCGGCCCGCGTGAAATGCCTATCATGCTTGAGTGGCCCGCTTGAAATATAATTATCTATCATGAATATGTGATGTCATGCCCGGCGGGAAAAATGTTGAGTACTCCTGCTTTAAACTATATCTGTCATATATTTTTTGTCCAAGATATTCTTAGTAACTATATTTTTCACCAACCAGGCTTTTTTTTAAATGTATTTTTTGTTGTAGAAAATACATAAACTCTTAAAATAGTATTTATCAATTTTTTTTCAAAAAAGAAAAATTCTTCAAAGCAAAATACTGTACTTTTGGTAAATTCATAAAAACAGAACTAAATTTACCAAATAGTGAACTTCCCTCGTACCCCTCCCAACTGATGAAAAAAAAAAAAAAAAGTGGAAACTCCAAAATATACGAAGTGAAAATTTAGAATGTATGAGGAAAAAACCAATCTCGTATACAAAAGTTTACTTATAAATGGGTTGTTTTTATGACAAGTATATTTATTACGCTAAGGACGAATCAATTTCTACGTCATTTTTATATTAAGGAATAATGCTATATCAATCGTATTTCTTTTCTTTCCACGGAAACAACATAAAATATCAAATGAATCCTCTTATCTCAGCACACAGTCAGTGAGTCGTTGACACTAAAAAGGAATGGTTTTTTTATTTCATTTCCGAATGCCAGAAAAATCGTAATGTCCAACACGATTCTTTTCATAAAGATAAAACATTATTTCTCTTTGAGTGTTTTCTTTTATGATGTCTTGATGGTTGATGGCGTTTGTAACATTATTATTATAAAAATATGAATTCCTAAGCGAGTGCACTATGTATTATAGCTTTCTTCAAAAGAAGAAAAATGTACAAGTAATGTAAATATTTTTATATGAATATTAGCGTTCTTACCCTTTTCTAAGATGCAAAGAAACAAGATTAAAGCATTTGTATTAGTTTTTCATATCTTTATGATTACATGTGTGTGAGCATTAGAAACATGTTCGAAGAGAAAAAGCTTATTTGTTTCCTTTTTTGAAAAAAATTCAGTTGATGTTAACTATTAGAATTATATTTTAAAAAAATAAATAAAAGAAAAATAATGAATCAGATTTACAAGTATCGATTTAGTATATTTGGGAGAAAATAATTTTCAAAATCCGTGAAAAATTGTAATTGAATGTCAAATTAGCATTAATATCAAATTAGCATAAATGTCAAATTAGTATTAACAGTAAATTAGCATTAATATCAAATTAGCATTAATATCAAATTAGCATCAATATCAAATTAGCATTAATATCAAGTTAGCATTAATATCAAATTAGCATAAATGTCGATTAGAATAAATTAGCATTAGCTTTATAAATTAAATCACTTATGAATTACAACTTATTTTAGTAAAAAATGTAAATTAATTTATGATATAAAAGAAAAATTATATGTATATGTATATGTTTTTTTTTTTTTTCGTCTTTTGTCATTCGATTATTAAAAATTTTCACTTTTGTGTACTTTCTGAATGTAAAACAATAATACATTTTTTTGCCTAAAATCGTAACTATTTATTACAAATTTCTGTTGTTAATGTTTTCTTTAAGAATATGAATAACTTCAAATGAATTTTTTCAGAGCTACTTTAATCAACAACATTTTATCAAATTTGTTTACCATTGACAGTATGATTTTCATCAGAATGAATTATATTATTTTACCTTAAATTACAAAATATACATAGTTTAGCTCTGATGCTAGTAACAATTATCAAACTTCTTGTAATAAATATTCATTTTTTATTTCTTTAAAACAACACCTTTGTGGCGTGCATCGTCACCCACCTAATTCCTCTTAACTGGAACCAACCGGCGAGCAGGAGAAGTGAACTGATATGAACGGACACTTGCTCTAACTTCTCTCTCAGACTCGCACGAGGGAAGACGTGCTTTCCCGTTTATTCAATTTCCCTGTTTCAACCTAAGTAATTAGTAATTCTTATAATATTTTATAATGCTGTAAATTAAAAATATGTTTAACCTTTTTTATCATTCATTTTTACTATTTATATGGCGTGTAATAAACCTTAAATATATTCTCACTTCACGCCATAATCTTGATATATGAGCAATTCATAGCCCAATTATTTGATTACATTTTCGCCCATCTGGTATAGTAGCTAGTGACACTGACCTGTGCTATAGGGTCTGGGATTGAATTCTGGGAAAGGCATGGATGTTCGTAAACGTATAGTGCCTGAGTGGCATGGGAGTACTCTAAATATTCGTAAATCTGCAAGTCCTCTCATATAGACGGTGGAAGAGTAAGAGAGGTAGCTGAGCCCTCTGACTCCATCCCAGGGATTTATCTTTTATAATTGAGGTGGGGATAACAGAACTAAATCGTACGCTCCAGCTTCATGGTGCTCAAAGCTACGGCTAACAAGAGGTGTAAATAACTAGCCCCTTGCCTTGAGGAATTTCATTTGCCTCGATTTCACACTACTGATCAGGCCGAATTAACAAAAACAAAAACTGCACTACAATAGTGCTTCTCAAACTTTCAATATTGGTGATCCAAATTTCAATCATATAATTTAAATCGCACCTCCCCCATACAATAAAAATGTATTCACTGTAAAAATAATGTATTTTCATGCTAAAGCTGCACCACGAATTCATTCATAAACGGTAAAAATTAACAAGGTATTCATTAAATTTTGTATTTTTTACTTTTAAGTTACTTTTTTTTTGTAATAAATACTTTAAGATACTCTTTAATAATAAGTACTTTAAGTTAGTTTTTAGTGGTAGGACATGCATTATGTGTGTGTGTGTTACTTCTCATGGCTCATAATGTATTTTATTTTGCTTAATTCCAGTAAATTGATATATTTTTTTTATTTTCAACTTTTTTGATATGCTTACTCCCTCCAGGTAGAATTGTCACGCCCCCCTAGGGAGGTGCACCCCACAGTTTGAGAAACGTCACATTAGAAAAATAATATTATCGTATTATTTTGCTTGCATTTCAATCATTGGAACTCAGAAGGTGTAATACTTAAATTGAGAAAATTTTAAAATCCCTTAATTTAAATAGAAAACAATAAAAAAATATCTCTAACCCCTCAAGAAACAAATTATGTGACTATATAGTGAGAGATACGATCCATTTAAAAATATTTAAATTTGTCATTATTGTATCACCTATTTTAAAAAGACAATGCCTAATTTATATACTTTTATTTCTCTATTTCCCAATTAATTTACCTATAAAGAACTAATGAATTTACTTAATAAATGTAAATTAATAACTAAGTGGCCCTTATGCTACTTCATGTCCTGTAGTAAAAGTGATTAAGAAAGTTCTTTTCAGCTTATACATATTTGTCAAAAATGTCCGATATTCCCAAGCATTCATTTTGATAAAAATGGGAATTTATTTCCGGCAATATATCGCTTTTATAGAAATACGATAATTTTCAAATATATTCAATAAGAACAAAAGTTGTTACAGCAAAAACTAACTATGTGCATTTGTGGCATAAATCATAATACAAATTACAGACATCAATTTTCAAATATTTTTATCGATATCAGCTTTTAAATTAATTGTTAGCTCTGTTTTGACTAAGGTAATTTTTATACATCATAGTATAGGGAATGTTCTTACTTTCAAAATAACTCTATAATTTTTTTACTAGCAATATTTAATTATATCGATTATTAATATTTGTATAATTCCAATTAATTATTAGTTTGGAAAATCTTTTTTTAGAACTGCAGCTGCCAGAATAGTGCTTTAGAATATAGGTTATAAAGGATTTTAAAATATTTGGGTGAAACATATTGAAAAATATTTCATCATCAATAATGCATACTAAATTTAGGTGTATTGTTTTCACAACTGATTGCTTACGTAAGAAACAATTCAATTCCTTTAACGCTCTTTCCTTTAGATTTGTATGAACTTCTTACTATCTTGTATGATATTTATTACTATTGCATATGTGTATGGTAGAGAAAAAGTACCATGTAAAAAAAAATGCATCCATTTTGTCCCTGGGAAAATGCATGCCTAAGCTATTTAGTTATACTTTTAACAAGAATAGAAAATAAATACATAATCAGAGATTTGCCATTTTGTTGTGGGAAATGTAGTGGAACCTAAATGGTATCCTTAATTAAACTACATGGAAAAAATATGTGCAATCAAAATTTTAATTAATTTTAAGATGTTATATATATATATATATATTTAAATATGGGATAGTGGGGATCACGAAATAATTGTCTAGCCGATTTTATATTTATATTTACACTTTTTTGAAAGTAGTTATGTAAAATATACTATTTTTTTTTTCGACTTCAGAATCGACTTAATTTTTGTGCGGTGAAGGAGGGAGTAGGTAACTGGTAATTTTAAAATAAATATAATCTTTTATTTTATCTAGACTATTTTATTCTATTTCACACAAATAATAACACCAATTTAGAACTTATTTACTAGATATTCAAATACAATTCAAAAATGCTTTGATAATTGCTAATATTTACGACAAAAAAAATCAATTTTTATTTCAGTAATATAAAGGTGTATCATTATGAAATTAAAATGCATTTATAAATATTCAAAAGCACTGTTTTAAATTACGTAAGACTCAACAAATTCCTTGTTTCAAATAATTCAAGAAAAAAATCATAATCTTATTAAGTAATTTTTGGAACAATAATATCCAATTAATTTTGTTTATAGTTTTGTCTGAACCAAAAATATCCGAAATTGTACATATCAAATTGTTACTTTTAGATTATTAGTTGAGTACATTTATTCATCAATGTTATATTACTATTCATAGTTCTATGAATTCTCTACATTTAAATACTTCTTTCTCAAATCATATTTGGTACTATTGTGTAGCTCTTAAAAATAATACATCCCAAAACGTAATTTTGTACCAGAATGTTTTTTATATACACTGTAGAACGATTTTAAAAATATTTAGTAAAAATATTTATTTCATTTTACTAGTTATTTTTTAGCAAAAAAAGTTGCACATATATCTATTACTATTAATCAGCCTTTAGTTTTAACACATTCAATTTGTATTGGTACCACTGAATCTGTTTAATAACAATAAATGGTTTATTTTTTTCTCAGATTCGAGCATGATCAATACATTTTCTAATGCTCTTTTGGGTGTATAAATTTTTACTAATAATATATATAGAACTTCTATCTGCATAAAATTTCATAAGATTTTGTTCAGTTACAGGAAGGTTGTTTCAATCCATATTTTAATAATTTTGTTACAGCCTTATAATACGTAAGTATATAAAAAAAAGTTATCCAAATTGTTTCTTCAATTTTCTGAAATCACCTTTCTAAAAAATATATTCTGGACACACACACATCCTTTTTTCTTTCTTTTCTACAACTAGACACATAACATCAACTATTTCTTTATCGATTCTCAACTAGCAATAAATTCTGGATAGAATTTTAAAAAAGGAAACCCTCCATAATTGGTATCACTCGATTAGTTTTTCTTTATCACAAACTTCCACTCCAAACAGTCTCCAATAGTTAACAATAATACAACTCTTGTTCTTATGATTGGAAAGTACTTTTGAAATATGTTTTCTATTTATTAGCTTTAACGCAATAGGATATCGGTGAAAGAAAAAAAGGCGGCGGCGGTGAGGGTTAGTGAACACAATGATTGCCTAAAAGCAGTCAACTCTAAGGTGGTAAAACAAAATTTATCTGTTTCCAGTGTAAAGATTTTCCTTCTTTTAATTCGATAAGGTAAAATCATTATTTCAATCAATGATCTCCGTTTTCTCTATTTTTAGAAAACCAATCTAAGTACACAATATAACTGCTATCTAATCTTTCCAGTCAATTTGCTTTCTGAAGTGTTGCTATAGAAGAATATCTCAAAAAGTTTTCAATAAAATACGTTGGCAATTTGTAATATATTTATTATTTTTCTTTTAAGAAGGTTTATTTGTTTGTTTATATTTTTTAATATAATTAAAATTAAGGGAACTGTAATAAAAAGATGATAAAAAAATGTTATATGTGTAAAAATCTTTAATTCCATGATTTTTTAATAAATAATTTTAGTTAAACTATTCCAAAAAATTTTTTTAAGGAACGAGCTCTTTTAAGTTAAAAGTCATACTCCGATATTTATTATAAATTATTAAATACTTAATAAAAAAAAAATGTTTACTCTTTTTTTTTTGAATTTTTAAGGTCTATATTTAGTCACAAGTCTAATTATTATTCATATTAAGTATTTTTTTATTTAATAATCAATTATAGTTAATGGTTTTTCTACCTAATTTATAAATTAATCAGTTTATACAGGAGATTAAAATTTAAGTTTTTCTATCGATTTTTTTAATTATCTGTATCAGAAATTAAAGGCAATCGGAAGTTTTAAGGTTTTTATGCATATTGACATAAAAATTTATTTATCGTAAAACTAAGAGATTTTTTGAGACGAACAGCATTACAAGTCATTTTCGAAACGACTTTCCGTCCGCAGTTGGTTAGAATACCTGCTGTAGCCAAAACACTAATTGAGAGAAATATTATTGCTAAGCAAAATAATGAATGAAAGAACAATGTATCGCATACTAAACGAAGATCTTTGACTAAGAGGTTGTTGAAGAACAACTGACCATTCTCTTATAGAAGAATTAAATCACCTGAGGAACTGTAAAATAAAAACACTAATGTTGCGACATGTTCATAATGGTCACAGACGAATTCTGTTTACTGCCGAGAAAATGCTTGAGGTTGAAAATTTTTTGTCTTGGTCTGCACCGAAGGACCCATTTCCGGTTAGGGAGCTAGTGACGGCTCAACGATCATGGAGTTTGGTGCGGTAAAATATCCAAAGCCGGACACTACGAAGCTTTTGTTCTGTGACAGAATGGGCGTATATTTCAAGGGCATGGGCTACTTTTAATGCTTTTAATGTGATGCGGTCTACCCAGTGGCGTAGGTGTGGCCATTCTGAATTACAATTGTATATTTTCCATTCTCACACACAACGCCTGTTTTCGAAATTTTAATCCTCTTTTTAAATATGATAGATTACTACTTTTACTACAAAAAGGCAAGTGACACAAAATTGTGAAGTTGAATTCACAAACAACTATGAGTGACTGCTAGACCTTGAAACGTAGAAATATTCAAAGTAGCGAGCAGAGAACAAAGTGAACCGACGAATAAAAGTGTCGTTAATACATACATTTGTTTGCTGCCGATTCCCGTACCATCTCGGAATATGTCATCAAATCGAGAAATCAATCCCGTGGAAGTGAGGAGTTTTGGATGTCTCAATACCCAATCCCATGCTATCACGTAAAATACTGATCATCAACATGTACTCCCCACTTCAGTCGGCGTGTGGGGAAAAAATCATTCCTACATCGCAGTGATCACTTTTTCCCCTACAGCGGCAGTAAACATGTTCAGCGTCATTGTTCGCTTCCAATGAAGGTACAAGCATCGTCTACACATTTAAAGAAACATTTGCTTGAGTAAACACAGACACTTTCTTTGTAAAATGCCGATTCTCTAATCTAGCTGACGTCGGTGTTCCATAAACATGTTTCTTTTTGTATGCGCCTCATTTTTTAGTAAAAACGGTCACCCCCCAAAATGTCTTGGTAGTCCACAGGTTGATCGCGATAGACTTAATGCTCATCCCTGTTCTATGGTAACATTTGACATCCCTTTTTTATTCAGCCGACAGATAGGAGACCGGCGCAGTTCCCACCCCAATCTCCGTCTTCAAAGTCCACCGAGTAATAAGTTACTAAGGTCAATAGACGAATAATAATCCCGACTACATCAGGACATAAAAAAGTCTTCACCACGTGAGGCTTGGAAGTGCGTAGCGTATTCGATCTTTCAAGAGACACGAATGAGAAACCCACGTACTCTCGATATACTAAGACGCTTTACAAACGCTAGAGAGACAATTCTACAGTCTCCAACACTCTACGACGCCCCAGCACACTACTAGACTTTCTCTCCGATTGACATCCAGATTCACTTGGACTCTGTCGCACTTACTGTGAACTATTAAGGGTCACACTTACGAGTATCTCAAAACCGTCCTAAAGCAGCCTTTCTCAGGAGTGATCCTGCCTTAACAGCGACTTCTATAGCACTGCACCTTGCCTTTGCCAATACACTTTCAACCACCATAATTACAGTGTATACGCAAGGATGATAGAAGCGAAGAATAAAAAAATTTGTGTAAACAATTTCCATAATAGTTTGATGAGGTGCAGTTACGAAGGCATCTCACAGATGACTTTTTCTGAACAATTAGTGAATACCAAGGCAAATGTTTCCATGATATTATTTTAGATTTAACAGTAAAACTCCTGAATGTGAAAATTTTCAATGGAAAGGATTGGATTGTACTCGTGGTCACGAGAGGAAGACAATTCAGCTGTGGTAGAAAGACATCATAGAGCACAAAGATTGGCTATGCAGCATTTCGAACTTAAACCTACTCGGCTATAAAATGTGGTCAATATTAAGGGCACAAACGAAATCTCAATTTGAACACATTTAAACGTTCTCCAAGGAAAGCAGCAAGGGAAATACCCATAGAGTTAGTTCGTGCCACGTTACATGATTGGCCATAGAGACTTAAAGCCTGTGTGCAGACAAAAACTGATATCTTAATTAAAAGGTGTATGGTGTTAAACTTATAGGTAAAATGAATCTTTAAGATCTTGTTATAAATTTGATTTCAAAGCTTTTTTTTTTATTTTAATTTCTTTATAGTTCTATCAGAACTTTTGGCATGACTAGGTATTCGCAAAATTGTTGCCAAATAATGAATTTATATCATTTTCGTTTTATTAAATAATTAAAATAACTTACACTAAAATGGTAACGAAAAATCGAATCTTTGATTTAGTACCAAAGACAGCTTAAAATGGAAACTATTCCATCACCCCATTCCTTTAATTCTTCTTACAAATAGCATAGTTTTATTATATAAAAACTTCTAATATCTGAGAAGAAAGGACATTTGCAGAATTTTATTTTAAAGACTATTTTAGCATTTTTTTTATACTACGCATATTTTAAAATGCACATATTGTTACTTTTACTGCAGTAAATGCCTATATACCACGAGTACGAGTAGGGACAAAAACATATTTTCCGTTTCCGAGAGGAAAAAAAGACCTTTGTAACATGATTTGTTATAGCATTCACAATCAAACCAAACTATTGTTACTTGAAGACGTTAATCTATTTATCTAAAGCGCAATATTTTTACACTTCCAAAAACTAAAAAAAACAAAGAATAAATACATATTTATTGCACACTTTCACATTTTTAAAAATTTTAGATTATTGCAATTATTTATACATGGGTCGGTGAAAAAATACTTATAAAGAACGACTATGTAAGATTTATGTTTTAAATGTAATTTCTTACCCAGAGAAAGACAGAAAACTTGTATTTAAATGGCCAAAAAACACTGACATTTAGAATATATCACATGTAAGGCATAGCTAGAACAATTCGCATGCTTCAGGGTAAAAAATCAAGGATCATTGAGTAATGCAAATAGTGCGAAATGTGCAGTTTTTAAGGATATATGTGGAATGAAATAAAATGCCATGGAGTTGGCAATATCCGAGGCATTATTTCCTCAGTGTAAGCAATGATGATCGTTCTCTGCATAGATGATATCAAAGCATGGGGGATGATCAGAATAAAAAGGTTACAAGTCAAATAAATAAATATTTATTAACAATAGACAAAAAATACAAATGGGAATTAAGAGGCATACCTACCTATCACATGTCGACATAATCACGAAGTCTATTTAGGCATTTATCAGAACACAGAACAAAAATGTTTAACCCGTCTTGGTAGAAATCAGGTCTCTGTCCCTTGAGCCAGGTCTCAGCGGATGATTTCACAGCAATGTTTTGGAATATCGTAGCACATCAGAAGCGATATGTTGCATGCTACCACAGCTCATTCCCAGCTCTGATGAGATTTCACTCAGAGTTACCCGTTGATCATTTTGAATTCTTTCTCCAATCCATGCCATGGTAATTTCTGTCGTTGAAGAACTTGGCTGGTTGCTCCCTGTCTTATTGCGGCTTTCGGCATCCCGTCTGCCTGATTGAAAAGAGTGACACCGTTTCGCTACATGTTGTCTGCTCATTGCAGATGCGGACACATTTTCTGCCCATAAAAATCGAATCACGGCCCGCACTTCCAAACGAGACCAATTTCCTAAGAGTCTTGCCATTTCAATCGTCCTGAACTATCTTTAAACTTTCACTACCCGCAAATATGCTGTATGACAAATAGCGCCAATTGTCTCCACTCCGGAGAAGCAAAGTTTCTCCACATTATGTTGTTTTCAAATGCTGAGACTTGAAACTTTTTTTTCTGATCATCTCTCGTATTCACTCTTTCAATGGTACATATGTTAGAATGATTGTCAGAAGAATTCAATGTATCCCAACACAGGATAGATATTTTTGATCAGAAATTGGAATTGAGATGACTTTTATGAAACAGTATCAAAAAAGACTGTATTGTTGCATCTAGTAAAGGTAATTTTTTTTGCATGAAATTGTAAAGAAATGTGATACTTAATTAACAATCAAATGGGAATTTTTGTAAATAAGAAATAAGATATTTATCTGAAAATAAGCAGTAATACCAGTTTTTCAAAAACACTATCATCATATCAGGTCTTGGAGGGAATACCTTGTCTGCCAGGTCTAGTTAATTGATAAAAAAATATTTATTTAATTTTTATTTAAGAATATTTTTGATGGAACAGGTGACCTAAAAGACAACAGTTTTTGAAAAAATAATTACTAAAAAGATAAAAACCAATTGCGTCATTTGTATAATACTGAAATTATTCGAAGTGGCTACTTGAACATTAAAATAAGTCTAAGCAATAATATATTTCATTTGAAACTATTGTGAACTGTGTGTATCAAAACTAAAATAAAATCTTTTGTTTAAAACATAAGGAACAAAAAAAATAGTTCACCCTGCTGTCTCAAATTAAAGAGAAACTTTCTTCGCTTATAAATTAAATTGAAATTTTATCATGTAATAAAAATAATCAATCATCTGCCTACAAACTATAAATAGTATGTATTATAATGAACTAAAGATATTGTACCAATTTTTCATCACTTTATATAAGAGAATAAGATATTATTTTAAAAATATTTTAAAGAACATATATTTTATGAATATTGCACGCATTTTAAATAATACTTTTCTCAGATTGCTTGAAGTTAAAACCTTCAGTTACTGAATGCAGAAAGATTGCCTTTCAAGATAGTAGCTCGGTATTCAATTCATGACACATTCATTAAGCATTGCAATGTACTTTTATACTAATATGCACATAAACTTTATGTTTACAAGATTAACTCCTCCCATTTTGAAATAGTCATCCTTCTTAAACGTTTTTAAGGGATATCACCCATGCGACAGCCTGTTTTTAAGCATTTTTAGGGAATTCTTTTGACGACCAATAAAAAGATAGAACTTTAAGTTTTTTTATCATTTGTTTATATGTATTTTAAGAGTATGTATGTAAATATTTAGCTAAAAATGTCGAATAGAACGTGAACTGTAGCGCTCTGAACACACCATTCTCAAAACAAATGGACGCTGACTTCCTTTATGATTCAGGCTGATTAGCTTATCTGAAAAGAACACAATTAACGGTGTTTTAATCTATAAGCTTAAATGCACAGAATGAAATACACTCAATTGAAAATATCAAAAATTGGATTTTTGGTAGACCTCTGAAGAAAAAGTTTCGAATTTAATGGGGTTTTTTGTTATGTTTTTGTTATAAAAAATAGAAATATTTTGAATTTTAGGATGATCGTAGTCCATTTGAAGCTTATATAAGTGTTTAGTCTGCCCTATAAATTTGAAGTCAGTCTGTCAAACAGTTCTTGAGATATCATGGAGGAAAGTTTGAAAAATACAATTTTGAGAAAAACGCATTTAAAGTTTCAATTCCATTTTAAACAATGAAAATCTTCACTTATCCTCAATCGGCGATGTTCTTCGAAGTTAAACAAAGACTTAAACAAGTCTGACAACATTATCAATAACTATAGGTATTTTCTTTTAAACCTCTGCGAACTTGACTATACTTGTATGGACTTATATTTGCATAGTACGGTCAATGGTATCAAGCCTACTGTACACAATAGGCCCATCCTTCGATTATCAACTCAGCGCTCCAAACAGCTGCTCGCCTAACACCTGCTTCTTTATAAAGGTTTCGAATATTGAAAAATCACTTTACCACCGTATTCTGCAGATGTTAAGGAAGCAATTTACTGGGGAAAAATTGATTTTTTGAACCTATCGCATGGGCGAACCCTCTTATAATATTAGTTCTTCCCATTCTGAAATAGACATACTTCTTAACAGTTTTTAAGAGTGAAAAAGCATGTGTCTATACATAGTGGCTTTGAGCTCATACGGATAGTCTTTTTTAGCAACAGATGTTTTTGAGTGACACTGCAGTCTGCATAAAAAGGGCTGCGACTTGCAGTTAAAAGGAATAAGGCTGTAAGTAAAAGCGCATTTCCTACATAAAATAGAATATTTGCTGCTTCTTTCTACTTTTCGTGAATAGAAAAAGTAATATTCGATTTTCAGGCATGGGATGCCACAAACTATTATCCTCCGTATATTTCCTCTCCAGGATATTCCAGAACACCTCATTTTTTTTCTAAGTCAGTTTTCTGTGATAAATAAAATAAAAGAACTTACCCGAAATAAAAAGGTTTAAAATGTCTGCCCTGTTTGATAGAAAAGAAGGTTTTCTGATGCCAGATGAATGGTTTAAAGTGATCTTCTGGTCAAAAAAAGAAAGAAAAAAAGAATTAATATATAACTTGGAAATAGTTCAAAAACTAGAAAGACTTTAGAACGTTTAAAGTTGTTTTATTTTCTTGCACTTATTTTAGCATTTATTTTAGAATATTATTTAAATTACATATGTATATGCCTTGTATACCCACGAATTACTCGTACATGTTGATATATTAAATTTTACAAAGAAAAATGCATAAATAACTTTTATTCTATGTTTAAAAGTTTATTGTAATTCTATTAGAAGATTCTTTATTTAATAATTAAAATAATCAACAAATCAAGAGGATAAATTCAGCTATGAATTAAATTGTCATATGCATTACCTCACACTCTTCTTATTCTACTTTCAATCGTGTTATTTGATAAAAATGCTTAAAAAAATTAATAGTCGATATCAGAGAATAGTTTCGAATTGTAGTTATTATTAACTCTAATTTCTTAAAACTCACTTCTAAACTACTGCGTGTTTGTAGAGTTTTGAAAGTTAGAATGAAATATTTGCTGTGCATTTTTTTTTCTTCATAAGGTATCCGACTACGTTCGTAACCGTGATTTTAAAAAGGTGCATAAATGGATAATTTTCACGATATTTAGTGTCACTTAGATAAGAATACATGTATAAAATTAGTTTAAGGACATTTTGACAAGAAAAAAAAATATTTAAATACAATATTTCGGCAAAAAATTAACTTAGAATAACCTTTTTTCAAAATGTTCTCCTTTTGTAAAAAATGCTTCTATTACAATAATATTTGCCTGTATATAGCTCAGAGGCTCAACTATGATTTTTGAAAAATTCATATTATTTTCAGAGTAACAACCATTTGAAATAATTATCGGCATTTTTTTCTTAAAATTTATCCCCTCTGTTGTCGTAAAACATGGATAAACCGACTTCTAAGCTATATATTTCAAAAACTCTAGTTGAGCCTCTGTACAGAGGTCTAAGCTATATACAGGGCAAATATTATTATAATAGAAGCATTTTTCAAAAAAAGGAGAACATTTTGAAAATGGGTCATTCATGTTCATTTTTTGTCAAAATATTGTACTTAAATATTCTTTTATTGTAATACTATCCTTAAAACTTTATATACATTTTCTAATCTAAGTGACACTAAATATAATAAATATTATCCATTTATACGCTTTTTCAAATTCACGGTTCCGAACGTAATCTGATACCATAAAAGACGGAACGATTTCTTAAGGAAAAGAAATATATATAAAGGGTACCGAGATCAGTGGTTAGATTATGGAGACTCTCCCTACGAAATTTTGATGTTGAAGTTTAACTTTAGTAATGACTGTTGTATTAAAAAAATGAGATTGATGTATATTACAGAAAAATGACTTAAATCTTCTTTAATGCATTGTGAAAACAAGCGGAAAGAAATAAAAATACATGTATGTATATTCATCATCATATGGCATGGAATCTGTAATTCATTAATAGCAAACAGTTTTGATATGAGAGTAAATAAACTGTGTTTTCGAGGTTTAACTAAAAGCACATTTTCGGATAGAAAAAATATGCTCCTACATATATCAGTACATGTTACATACATATGTCATAATATCAGTCCATGTTACAACACATATTGACTGAACAGCCAAATCGTTAGAGACACCTCCGCTCTTTTGTATGTGCTCTTCTGGAAGACGATGATGACATTTGATCAAACGGAATCTTATTTAACCAGTGTTAGTGTTACTAAGCATCATTCGGATTATTAAGTTTATGTGTGGTGAGAAGGCTGAAAATCTGAGGGGGATTGTTAGAAGGTAGATTATAATGGGTAGAAGGCTCAAAACGCACGAAGCTGTTGCATCGAGAGTTAGTAAAATGCCATTGGATGCTAAGTGGATGTAGAATGGTCTTGCGGGTAATAGACAACGAAATCGTAAAAGCTTCTGTGTCACAAATGATAAACGACGTTGAAAGCTGTCCCTTTTAAAAAGGTAAAATGAATAGAATCCAATGTTTTAGCTGGCAACCAAATACGATACAGATCTAATTAAAAGCATATTTTTGAGCACACACAAGCTTCAAAATATTTTGTTAAAAACGGAACTACGAAACATATACTGCCTCTCATATGACTGTAGTAATCCCATGTTATCCTCATTGACTTCTAAATTGGTGCTCTTCGACATCATGAGTGGACCATGGAACAGTGGAAAATAGTTACCTGGTCAGGGGAATTTCTGATAAATCACGTCTATGGCCGTGTCAGGGTATGCTGTCTCTCAGGAGTCGAGCATAGACAAATTAGTTGTAGTATTGTTATTTGGGGATTTATTTCGTGGACATTTCTTATACTTATACTTTTAACTGTGACAGAACACAAAATATATAGAAAATGTAAACTGTCTCAATATCACATTGCATACCTTTTGTACCTATTTTTTCCTCTAAGAATGGAGTCTTCAAGGCAACTATCCACTTCGCAAGGCTACTATTGTGTTGCACTAGTTCAAAGACCAGGCCGATGAATGCCAGTCTATACCCAGGTCATTTTATCTGATCAATAGTAATTCCATACAGCTTGTTTAAGACCTTCATTATTAACAGTAAAAACATCTAAAAAACAATTCCTTTGAATTGTTCCAAAAATTACGAGATCACAGTTTGAATATCTTGTATAAATTGTGTATGGTGAACTTCCAAGGACTAGTAACATTTACGGAGAGGCGGGTAGAAGTTGTTTGTCTGTAAAGGCTATATAAAAACACAAACACTCGGTATTGAGTGGGTTGTCATAATATTAGACTCTTCAGTTTCTTTAGAGATTTCTCACACCGTTACATTTAAATTTACTTAAGAAAGTATATACAAATTCTACAAATACACAGATCGTCCATTTGTTGTAGGAAGTTGAAAGTTCCTTTAGCATTACAGCTTGGAAGTAAAAATATGGTACATATTGTAAAAATGAAATAAAATAGATTTAAAAAATGAGCAATGTTAGAAATAGAATATATAGTTAATTTTTCTTGCACATTGACTAATTTAAATTATTATTATTATTTCTGATGGTTCAAAATACTCCATGAGCTTCTTTACATCAACCATATTGAGCCATTTCTAAACTTAACAAATCCTTCTGAAAAAAGTAGAGTCCGCACAAACCCACTACAAGTCTTAAAAACAAATTCAAAGTGGTACTTTATTCAATATTTAGTCAATTTTTTTCTCTTTATATATAAAAAACAATAAGGCAAAAATAAATATTTTTAATTATTAATTATTTCAAATAAATCATCTAAAATATATTTTAGCCACTATTGATAATCCTTAGCAAAGGGAATTTCAAATTAAATTTGAATTACTTGTTTTGAAAATCTTATTTGTTTTTTAAATGTGGGAAATATATATATATAATGGATTCATATTATGATCTATGTGAGCTGCTATTCAAACTTAATTTAAGATAACCGAACAGGGGGGGGGGGGTTGAAATGAACAAATTCAGTCAAAAGACATATTTTTTTTCAATAGAGATATTTCTCTCTTTTGGCTTTACAAAGCATACTTTGCTTTTACGTTACCTATAGGACAAGCTACAACCGATTTTACAAAATTAGAAAAACCAGAAGTAGGTCTTTTATCTACCAGATGTGAGATTTTTTAAATTTCTTTAAATCTATCGCGGGGCGCGAGTCTCATTACTCAAAATATTATAAATATGCATTTTTATAAAACTTTATATAATCTGATATTTATATTACTTTCTTGAGAATTTACCAAAATATTTCTATTCTATGGATATTTTTGAGTTTTGTCCTGTTATTTGATCAATACCCTCTTAAAGAATGTCATATCTTACCATATTTTCTCGATCAGCTCTAAAATTTTAAATTTTAAATATAAAATTAAAACTTTAGTACATTCTCTTAATAAATGTATTTAATTTGTTTTAGTAATACTTTAACTCATGTAAATTTCTTACTTTTTTTCTCTAGTTGCTTTAAAGTTGTTCAAAAATATTGCCAAAATTTCAGTTATAATTATGATTTTTGTAAAATTTAGGTATTTTTTTAAAAAATGTTGTTAGTTAAATATTAATATCTATTGTTATTGATTCCTAAAAAAGCATTTATAATGTTTTGGTATGCAATTTTGTTTTAAAGTATTCTGAATGTGTTTGGATACCTTAATTCGAACTTAATTAAAAACCCGTGTAATGAAGGGCTAAGCATAGGGAAAACAAACCAGTACAAAGGAATAAAAGAGTGGAAGAAATTTTGAAAAAATAAATTTTAATGACATTAATATAGAAGTCACACACACACCAACGTGCTGAAACTGTTAGAGGAAAGGGAAATTCCCATGGGCAACAGGTTATACATGTGATAAAGCCCGAGCATTGTAGGGCTATTTCAGCTAGTTTGTATAAGATTCCGTAATATTGGGTTTTTATAACAGAAGCCCTACTGATAGATTAGTTCTCATGTATATTTGTAAACCTATTCAATTATCGTATTTATGTCAAATAAAGTCTGATTGTTGCATTAATCTTCAAATCCAACATAGAACTTTGTGAATCCACGTTAAATAAAATACATGCTTTATATGCTCCATGTGAGTTTTGTAAAGCAACAATGTTATCAAACAACGCACGTGATGCAGATTACTTGCCAATTTCATTCAACTAGCTGGTCTAATAATAATTTGTTGAAATACCGATGACTGACAGACAACATAAAGTGATACATGAATTTCTAATAATCATTAGAATCATACCTTTAAATATTTCAAAAAAAATATTGAACACTGGTAAAAGCAGAAAATGGGCTATTTTACTCTGTGTTTAGATATATGTTTTGTTTTAATGAATTTCCTATATTTTTTATGACTCATATTTTAGAATTTAATTTTTTTGCAATAAATATTTAAGTACTAAAATGTGTGGTATAAAAAAATTCTGTATCAAAATTTTAATCACAAAGATGTGTATCTCATAATGACTTAAATTTACGTTATAGCAGAAGTATAAGAAATAACGCAATCATTTTTTTAAAATTTTCTGTTGTATTTAAACAGCAATTTTTTGAAACATTTTATTTTATTTGTGGCAAATTATGCGATAAACAAATATTACGTAGATTTAACGATAACATGAAATCTAGTTAATTTTTATGTGTAAATAAATTTCAATATATAGTAATCGGTCATTAAGTGATCGAAACAGAAAACTGTTAAGCAACTCTTTAGCACAAATTACTTTTGAAATAAAATAAATAAATGCCTTAGCAAAAATGAATAAGGCTTATACCATTAGTATAGTTCATAACTTTCATTTGACATGAGTTTAAGGACAACTAATTTTGGAGACGTCAAATACTTTGGTTGCTGCAATAAATTGAGATTTCTGAGTTGCGAAGTTTGAGCAAACAACTGTAAGTGTATTGACTTCTTCTCGAGTAAATTCCTAGCAGCGATCTGAATCAATATGCCACCCAATCTATTTGTAATCACACTTTCCCCTTATTTTATAAGGCTGATAAAGATAAATACAAAACAATTCCAAAAATTATGAATGCTATATATTCATTTAAAATTTGTAACCTACAGACTACAAGTTGAGAAGAGATTTCATAATTCTGATCCTCATTTTGTAAGGAGTATTTTTTATACCTGAACCACAATGGCATATACATATCCCTCTGTTTATTAGATTTATTTCTGGTACTTTAATAAAAAAAATGATACTTTACACATGTAACTTATATATTTTTAGTGTTTAACTTGAAAATCTGATAAAAAAAAGTGTGTAATTTAGTTATTTCATAGAATAACTAGGTATTTCATAAAATAACTAGACAAATTTGTTTAAGTATATAATAGATGAAAAATTTCATACTTTACCTATTCATTCTATGAAATAACCAGGTATTATATGAAGTAACTAAGGATAGACCATTAAAGTGAAAAATAAAAAATTTCAAAGATATTATACAAATTAATTGATCATAAATAGCTAAAAACTCTCGAAAAATACATTTTATCTCTTTTGCGGAGGAATATTAGATAAATAACAAGGGAAAGCAGATGATATAATTCATTATACTGTTCATATTGCTAACATTAGTTAAAACAGAAAGGTCAAAGAAGAAAATGTTGTAAAATTGATTCTACTTAAATATTATCAACAAAAATAGATGCTGGGAAGAAAAAAAAAACCTTTGCTTCATAAAAAACATTGTATACACATTTTAAAATAAAAATTTAAGAGAGTATTAATTTAAATGTTATGAGAATCTTTGTTTTACTTTTCATTCTGATGACACTTTGCATTGGACTGCTTATTATTTTTGAAACAAGCCTACTTTTTACCATTACACATTTTTTTACACACTTTTTAAATCCTTGTTAAGTACCACAACTTCGAGCTGTTGCAACAGATCGAAGCCTTTTGTTAATATTTAGAACTTCTTTAATCGAAATTAATTCTCGCTAACATATTCTGAACTGATATCTAGAGTATAATTGGTTTATTCGACCATCTTTAGTACCCAATAGGAAAAAATCCTTTTTAAAGCAGCTAGAACCGGTTCAAAGAACTTTCGAATGCAGTAATTCATACTTTAACAATCAAGTAATCGTTATTGTATAGAATACATAGTTAAATCTTAGAATTCAATATTTCTATATGCTTTAATTGACTGGTCTAGTTATTTCATATGAAATACCTAGTTATTCTATGAAATAACGGATTCCATACTTTAACGTAACATACACATAATAATATTATTCTTAACCCTTTTGATATACGTTTATTCACTAAATGGGGGGTTGTAATTATATTCTTTATAACTTCAAAATTGTCATATAAGCCGTTTTTTGAATAAATATTCACAACTTTAGAAATGTTAAGAATTCAATTGACAAAAATCAGTCAAAAAATCAAATTTAATTTTTTTAGCCCTAAATTATTCTTTATATACTTTTCTATAACTTCACAAAATTTGAAAACTCTAAATTTAAAAAAAATGCAGAATTATGGTAGCTTTTACATTCGTTTTTATTCACATCCATATGGCAAATCAGAATTTTAAACTTGCTTATCTCAGAAAGATAAAATAACTAGTTTGTTTTCATTTAAAATGCTAAAGCTTTTTTCTATTGTTCCTAATGCTTTGAATTTTTATCTATTGCTAATAGTACATGTAACAAAAGTTGATATGCATTTTTGAATCAGAGCAATGCTTATTTTTTTAAAAATAATTGAACTCAGAATTTATACATTTTTTAAAGAATTTTCAATAAGCATTCATAAAAAGATGTATTGTACGAATACCAATTACGTTATCGCAAAACCCATATCAACTTTTATTATACATAGTTTGACGTACTTGTAAATCACATTTCATACGTGTGCGTAATTTTTTGTAGGAGGAGTAGCATTTTAAAACTACTTCACAAATTTTATGTTTTTTCCTATAGAAACTAAACGTTTAGCTTTTTATGAAATTTTGAGCACAAAATCTGTTTTACATAGTATACACACATAGGAGGCAACCAAAAAAATTTTGAAAATCCTTAAATTAAAAATCTTTGCGTAAATCGTACCACATGTCCTCTTAAGTAGTAAACGGAAAGGTCTGCGATAAATCGACTAAAAGTAGTTCAAAATTCCGAAAATTTAATTTTTTTAATTTCTGAAAATTAATTTAAATTTAAAATATAATTTTCTCCCCCCTAAAATCTCTATATTAACCAGATTGAAAAGACAGAGTTATTTTTTTAGTATTTTTTCCAACATAGAGGCTATATATATATGAACAGCTATGAAGAAGAGAAATGTATAATTTTTATATTTTGCTCCATATTATTGTGAGATATTAAAACTCATTCGTAAATATATATATATATATATATATATAAAACTTCTAGTGATGAAACAAAGTATATTTTACTATGATTAACAAAAATTTACTCTATTTCCCGAAAAAAAAAACTAAATTATTTCACACAATCAGGGACTAAGCAATTAAGTACCGTTCACACATTTGAAAAATAAGACTATATATATAAATATTTTCCATTCTGCGTCAGCTAATTTTAATGTAATATCTAGATCTCTTTTAATAAAGTAGTTTCGAAATGCAAGACATCACCCTTCCACTTATGCAGGTTAATTTAATAATCTCCCAAACTGCTTTAAAGCTTTAGTTATATGATAAATTGAAGTTAATTTTGGCAAAGGTTCAATTAACGTAGTCCGCTGGATCATACGGGATATTCTTCCTTATATCCTATTATCCAAGCATACTTAATCTCGCTATTGTCGATGAAGTTGTCTGCTGTTGTGGTTAAAGTCGCATTCCCCTTCAGACTATTTCACCTTCAGGGTTCATTTTAAAGTAGCAATTCATTAATTTAATCTTCCTTAGGGTTTATCACAATACTAAGGGTTGTTAGATAGGAATATTTTATTAGAGACTCGGAACTTCTTAAATACTCTGCATTGTATCCTATATTAAAAAATGCTCTGTATTAGATCCCTATTTTTCAGTGCATGCATATTACGTGTTGTTCTACAGCGTATATATATTATTTCGATGGGGTATATCTAGCATATGAGTGTACATCTAAAATTTTACACACCATGAGTCCGAAATTCTTATTAGTTACTTTTCGCTGAAATGTTTGGTTTGAGTTCAAGCATAACCATCAGATTGAGAAATTTTAGATGTCAAGACATACGTAATTAAATTCATGTCTAATGAGTTTTCAAGAAGTTTTATATAAGTAATGAACCCTGTTACAGTAGATATTACATTACCCGTGAGTAGCGTCACAGATAAAGGTATTAGGCTATTATCATATGAATGTGCGAAAAGCCTTGATTTGTGTATATCCAAAACAAAGAATTGAAGACGATAGTCCGATTTCAACTTGAGTGCTCACTCGATTTTTATTAAGTCTGGAATTTTCCTTTGAGATCATGCGAAGAGGAGCTTTATCTGTGATGGAAATCCCATAGACTCGTATGAAGAACGATGGAGGTTATACGGAGAAGTTATACGGAGTTTATTCCATTGACTTAGCACGCCTTCGTTCCTATAGGTGACTGTAGTTTTGAGAATTTGTTTTAAATTGAGCATATGGAATTTAATTTGATTTTGTTGATTAAATTCTTTTAAGCATTTCAATCGGGTTCCATCCATTTTTGACTGTATGGTTCTCACTATTTTGCGACGCCAGCATGTATCCTACTCTAGTGAGTGAGTTTTGACCATAAATTGTAAGGTGATACATGTTTGCGTAAATTTCCTCTTACTGCCCTCGTATATATGTTAGAGGGTGAGTCGAAAAGTACGTTACCCCTTCTATTGTGGTCAGGGTTGTGTGTGGAAGTTAAAACATAGAATGTGAGACATTAAAAATAACACATAACTTTATTTTTCTACACAAGTACAAAGTCTATTGTGACATTTCTCATACCGCTTAATAAGCTTCAAAAACCCCTGTAGGAAAAAGTCAGGGCTTTGGATGCGGAAGAAGAGTTTAAAGACTTGTTTGACTTCAGAATTGCTTCCAAAGCGCCTTCAAGCGAGATTCTTCTTCAATCCCAGAAGCAGAGGAGTCACTTGGTGCAAAATCAGGCCTGGCGGATGGTGTAGGTTAGGGATGGCGAACCAATGGCACTCGTGCCATTGATGGCACGAGACACAATATTTTTGGCACGCCTCCAACTGAAACGGCTTGCATTTTTTTTTAAATTAACAAAGTTCACAATGAACTTTGCGCGAGTTCATTGTGCGAGTCGCGAGTGATTCGTCGTAGTGCATGAGACAGAAGACAGCACGCTCGTTTGTTGTCGCTCGTTGTCTTACAATCCTAACATATGTATTTGTCATCTAATCTACAACAACAGAAGTCACATTAATTACTTTAATTTGAATTACGCGTATAACTAAAACATTTACAACAATACAGTGCATATGTATTTTTTCATGGTAAATAAAGAGTTTTGAGTTGTTAGTATTTAGATTTATTTTTTTTCCAATAATTACAAGTAAAAAATTTTTGACGGCACGTCTATACCTCATTAACCATTTCTTCAGAAAAAATGGCGCGTTGATCCATAAAGGCTCGCCACTCCTGACGTAGCCGCTTTAAACCAAGAGTTTGCATTGCCACCGCCGAGTGTGGTCTCGTATTGTCATCCAACAACAGAATGCTAGATCTGAGAAACCCAGGCTGCTTTTTCTGAATCACCTCTTTCAATTTCGATCAGGATGTCACAATACCTCGTAGGCACTGTGACACCATAGTTCCAACCTCCAAAATGTCCACTCAAATGTAAACGCTTCTTCCGTATGTAAAGCCCTGAGATTTTCCTGAAGGGGTTTTTGAAGCTTATAAAGCGGTATGAAAAATGTCTCAATAAACTTGGTAATTTATGGAAAAATAAAGTTGTGTCTTGCATTTAATGTCTCATTTTATGTTTTGACTTTTCTACACAACACTGACCACAGTCGACAAGAGAAACTTACTTTCCGACTCACCCTCGTATAATTAATTTAGGAACAACTTGTATATCATAAATTTGCTTTAGTATTTTATTTTATTTTTCAGTAATAGTAGAAATATAAATGAATGTTGTACCAAAATGCTTTCAGGATATCTTATATTAAAAATTGTTTGTGAGTATATCGTTATAAATTGTTAACTTAGAAAAAGAGACATATGTCAAGAAAGAAAGCATAAATACACTTCAATTAATATTTTAGGGACTTACAGATCCTTCCGTATTCAAAACTAATATTTTCTTTAGAGATTGGTTACTTTCTTGCGATAAAAAAAATCTTGAGTGTACTGTTTTATCATCCAAATGCATCAATACAGAGTGATTTCCTAAAATTATTTTTACATATGCAGACCTCCGTTTAAATTCAGTAACATTTGGGCAATTAAAGCACAATTTAAAGTTTGTAATGAAATACGTTTGCGAAAAGGAGAGGATATAAGGAAAAATTGTTTGATGTAAAACGTAAATTCAGCCTAATATTTGATGGTCATTGTTTAAGAAAGAAACAAAGATGATGGTATATATATCAATAAGAATAGCTGCCATCGCGTTACCTTTGATGATCGACGGAAATTAACTAAGGAAATAAAAGGCGATTTCTCTACAAGTGTTGTTTATGGCGTTTATTGTGAGAACTCAGAATTAAAAATTATAAATATCTTTCTCTGATATTTCATGAATCATTTTCAAAATTAAGGCTACACTTTTAGCGTAAAATACTCTATAGATGTATGCTTTATCTTTTAGAGAACTTTAGTTAATTAAAGAATTCTAAATATATCTTCTTTTTAAATCTTAAATAAAATATTCTAGTTCATTCTAGTGTTCATTTATTCATTGAAATGTTTCTAAAAAAATAAATTTTCAGAAGAAATATATAAAGGTATATAAGCAAAAAATATCACTAGTTCACATAAAATATCTATGCCCCGATAGATATAGAAGCATTCAAAGACTGATGAAAAAAGTTCCAAATTTATTTAACGAGGAACAACCTTTTGGAAAGTAAGACATGACACTATATTGAAAAATTTTCAAAAAGATATTTGCAATGATTGCGATTTCGAAATAGCTCTCAGGGAACGAAAATAGCTTTAGTATTGATGTTGTAAATCCCCATTTTCGTCTTACATTTTCAATGATAGATGTTACACTACGTTGTACGGTATGAAATTGGAGGAAAGAAATCCATTTCAATATTCGATATTGATAATGCAGACAAAACAAGTCTTATTCTTATTTGAAATGTTTTATATGTATAGATGTAAGTTTTCATTTAGAACTTCCTTCAAAATAAAATGGACTGGTTTATTTAAATAATTTGCTTCTAACTAATATTTCAAGATTAGTTATTTATGAGTAATTTAAGTGAATGTTTACATTTCATCAAATAAATTAAATTTTAAAGTACTCTTTTCTATTGAACTGCTACCAATGAAAAATTGTCATTTTGTTAAAAATACTATTTCACTTGCGAAAATCTTCTTTACATTGTGAATAGTTTTGCATTAGTTAGGTATAGATTGTAATTGATGTGGTTTTAAATTAGAGTACTTCATTATTGTGTGATACATTTTCCGCAATAGAAACATTTTTAAGAAAATAGAATAAATAAAAATTTTGAAAACACAGTGCTAGATTAAAAACTTGGAAGGAATCGTTTAATCGTTTTTTATTCATATTATTGAAAGGTTCTTTAGTATATATATTCAGGATTTCCACAAATTAAGATGGGACTTTTTGTATCTACCTGAAGGAAAATAATACAGTTGAATAATTTCCATTAAACATAACTTAATTTAAAGCAAAAATTTTGAATTTAAAACAAAACTCTTAACATATTCAATATTATAATGATAACATAATTTCATAAATCTATCCCAGACTATACTCTTTAATGCGTAAATAATTTGGTTTCTTGTGAGAACAAATAAATTAATAAAAAATTTTTCTGTACTGTATGTTATTTACTGAAAAGAAAGTATGGAACCACTAAAGGCCAACATGAATATAATACATATATAGCCAGGTCTTTACATAAGGCACAGGATGGTAAGCCCATTCTTCCCAAGGGTGATTGAAAAACAAAACAATAGAAATTGAAGAATAAAGAATTTTTTAGTGAGTTCATTTTAAGTGAATTGCAAATTAAACAAAAAAGGTCTTTTAGCATAACTCTGCTAAACAAAAAACCATTTTGCCAAATTTCAAGGCCGTGGGCTGAAAAAAGAGACTTGTTTAACCTTCCGCTAGCCGCTCTTCAAAAAGTTCCATCCATAGGCGCACGGCATCTCTTAGATGCATCCCCTCTTACTTCCGTTTGAAGATGATTTAATCATTTCATTGGTGAGATTTGACATTAAAATATATTTGAAGTAAAATAATATTTAAAATATAATCAGGAATTGAGATGTTTATACGAAAAAACATCAAAAAGATAATGGTTAGTTATCACCATGTCGCCACTGTTTACATTTTAAGATGCCTTGTTGCAGTCTTCACAAAACAGCTTACAATGTTCAAGGGACATGGAATGTACATATAATGAATTACAAATTTTTAATAATATTTCCTTGGTGTCCTGTCAAGAGGATACGTTAGCTTCTTTTCCAAATTCCTGGGGATGTTTCTCTTGGTTTTTCGTATTGAATGGGGCGTTGTATATCAGATATTTCTTCAATCCTTCCTCAAAATGAACGAGGCATGTGAATATTGCATTCAGATCGTCTTTGCAGGTGCTCTTTCAAAAGCTTCTGATCTAGTTTTCCTAGATAAGTGGAGTAAGGACCTGAGTGATTCTGATTACAATATAGATATTTTGGGAGTTTATTCCAGCTACATTGCGGATAGAAAAAAATATAGTCACTGGGTAGGCGCG
>BMAV01019864.1:95256-108324 GCA_019973955.1 Trichonephila inaurata madagascariensis
GCCAAGTTGGAAAAATAACAAAAGTAATATTCTTTCACTGGGAAAAAAATGAGGCACAGTATTTATATTAAGGATCAAGGATTATTTTGTCTTAAAATAAACTCTGTTTAAAATTGTTATAAAAGAAACACTTAATGAACTGTAAAAAAAAAATGTTTTTTTTTTCCTGTAAAAAATAACTGTCTATCCTAAATTGGAAATATCTCGAGTCGACTGAGAGGACGAGCATATATTCTTACAAAGAACATTTTCGAACGTGAGATCCTGACGTCTAAAAAACCGAGAAGGCGACAAAGTGGTGGTGTAAACAAAATAAAATGCTCTTTTTTATTAAAATAAAATAATCTCCCTCTTCAAATCTTAGAATTTGCACGAAAGTGCTATCCGATCTAGGACACCAGACGCCCTTGGCTATATACGTTGAAAATCCCCCCCCCCCACACACACACACTCAAAAAATTCCAGACAAGTATATTTTTTAAACTACTATAAAGTAACTTCTTTTTAAACTGGACATTTTTTGGAGTCATATAAAATGGGAAGAATTTACGTGCGCCTGAGGAGTAAAAAGTTTTATAAGTTTTTCTACTTCTGTAAAATGCTAAAAAATAAGTTTAAATCAGGGAATAAAGCAGTTTGTGTTGACATATTGTAAAACAAAACCTTTTGTATTAATTCACTGAAAATAATTATTGCTTAGAAATAATTTAAATTTTAAATTAAAAAGAATAAAAATTAATAAATTTCTCTTTCCATATACATTTACGTATAAACGCACACATAACACACACACACACATATATATATATAAATTGCTTATTATAATGAAAAAACAAAAGTAATTCATAAAATTCCTCTGTATTTAGGCGCAATGCAGCCACAAATATATAAGTATATATAATCCATAAATATATACAAATAGCTATAAAACCTAAGTATAACTAGTCAAGATAGTAAGAAAATATTAGCCTCATTAGAACAATAATAAACTCCTGGCCATAGGAACCAAGATTGCAGGTTTAAACAAAGTTTTGGGGCAAGCCAACATTCACCCGTAGTTTGCCTATACTATTGAGACAAAGGGAAAGGAAGGTATAATATTATCATAAATTTAAATATTACAAATAAAATCTCTATAATATTAAAATATAACGATAAAATTATAGTCTACTAGTATTCACAGTATAGATTTAATGTCGATGCAATAAGGTAGATAGTAATACTTACTTCGTGACTATGCATGAGTGCCTCTTCAATAATACAGTACTCGGCCACTCGCCACGTAACACAGGAAAATCACACCACTGGTCACACCCTACCTTTGGTTCGCCATGTTAAAACCAATAATCCGGTTTATTCACTTGAAACACATATAGATCAAGCAGGGACGGCATTACACATAACAAGAAGCAAACATCATGGCACAAACACAGACAAAGACAAACACAGAACGCGCGGCAGCCGGCTGGTTACATGATTGCAGAGAAGCGAGAGCAGAAGAGAAGAGAGCGCGCGATTTTCAGATCTTGGTATTTATGGGCAACGGGATGTCACGTGATTTTAGGAGGTGGATGGAGATAGTTTCATAAGTACCCGGTAGGCGGGTAACCAATTAAAATAATAAACGGTTGTCCCGTAGGACTGGACCATAGTTATATCAAAAGCTATTTAAGATTAAATTATTGGAAATTATTACATATATATATATGTATGTATATGTGTATATTTGTATGTGTGTGTAATGAAATGAAGGCAACGCTTATTTTTAGATTTGCATTTTTGTAGTTTAAAGTAAAATTTCTTCCAACAGACTAAGTAAGGCACGTGCAAGCTATTGAGATATCGTTTTCTAGGAACCAGCGATATAAAAAAGTGTAGGCTTTAATGCTTTAACACTCGCAATTAAGTGAGATTGGCTTAAAAAGATGTTATTCGTAATCAAGATTTAAATCAAAAATATATAAATATAATTTAAATCAATATAAAACAATATATAGTTAATATTTTCTTTTCTTTTATACCCCTGTGTTGAGATCTATCATTTAAATAAACACAGCTGTTCAGAAACTACTTTTTGTAAGCAATTTATGAAGAAAAAAAAAGAGAGAAGCCATTTGTTCTTGAAAAAACACCTGTCATGTTTTTCGAATTACTTTGCCCATTTATTTATAATACATTTTCTCAGATAAGATGCTTGTGGCTATTATTCTGAAATTAATTTCCGCTATTGTGGATTCAATACCTCAAGAATAGGATATAAAATACATTCCTAACAATTATATTGTAGCCCTCTCATTCTTTCTTCATTAAAGTTTCATGTTAAATGCTGCATAAAAAACAAATTTGGAGATGCTATTGACATTTTTTGAAACGTTTTTTGACGTGAGTCTTTTATTTGACAAATACACCCCCGCAAACAAACGGAAGAACCAAACTTATATTGAATGAGCTTGGTCGATAAAAAATGGGAAAGAAAGATTTGGGTGAAGTAAAATAAAGCGCCTCCTTTATTGAAGGGCCTAGGATTGTATTGTCTTTGTGTTTCGAATTTTGCTGAAGAATCATAAAAAGGATACTTGGCACACAAGTATATTTAAGTAACAAGCTGGAGTGTTTACTAGAAAATACGTGAGAAAAATATTTTTATGATTGCTTATAGAATAGGTGTGTAAAAAGTATATTTATTTAACTTCATTTTTAAATTTCAATTTAATAGTATTTCACTATTTCAGGAAACTAAATCAAACACTTTCTTCTTAGAGATGAAATTTTCTTTTTTAAAAACGCTGTACAACCAAAATATGTTCAATTTTTCAAGTTCGAATGCAATGAAAGCTTTCTAAAGAGATTACTGATCTTCCAGTGCATACAGCATGAATCAAACTTTATGGGTACTTTCAAAATAAATATGTATCCATTTTTAAGTATGCATCCTTCTAGAAGATTCATACAGTTGGCTAAATTTCTTAATGTATTGTGTATTCTCTTCGCAAGTGTGGGAATAAGATTCAAGAAATCAACAGGAAGCACAAACTGTACCTTCAAGGTTATATCTTTTTATTTTATTTGTGTTTCGATGCATCTGTTTCTACTCTACCGATGTCTTGTTCTGTATTATCATATTAAAAATATGGGCTATACAATTAAATTAGCGATATTCATTATTGCTCGAGAGAGTCTTGTGCTTGCAATTTGGCATTCTGCTCATTTCCAAAGGAAGAAGATAATGGACCTTATACAAAGCATGTTGAGAGTTTCTCACATTTTACCTAAAACAAAATCGAATAAAATGGATGTGTTGTTTTATGCATGTTTGATCAGTATTTATTTGTATCCTGTTTTTGTTGCATCGATGATGGTAGGACTTCTTAGTAACTATGAAGCAAAACAGTATGAGTATATTGCCATGTTTGGTGTTGTGGCAGAAACAGCTCCTCACGCATCTGCACTTGTTATTCATTTAATGTACAATTTTTACCTTCTGACTCTACCTCTTTTAGTATCTTTTCTGTACGTTTTCATATGTTTCCATCTGAGTCGAATGATAGCTCATATGAATAGTGTGTTGCAGAAATGTGGATCATTGGAAAAAGCAAGTCACGTGTTTCAGGAATCCATGAAACTGTTCTTCGTTATTGAAAAACTGGAAAACGCGATGTCAATATGTGTGTTTTTCGTCGTGGCACTCAATCTCGCATTGTCTTTCACAAGTTTTGCATACAGTTTGGGGTATTACGACATGTCAACATCAGCCAGTTCTGGCGTACTCTCCTGGTTTTTGAGCAATCAAATATCTTTTATATTTATAGTGTGGACTGCATCAAGTGTTGTTAATGAATCAAAAAAACTAAAAATCACCTTTCAGCTCGTTTTGATTAATTTAGAACTAAGTGACCAAATATCAATACTCTTTCTTCAAAAGGTGAACATGTTTGATTCTATATCCTTAACAGGATGGAAAATGTTTGAATTTTCAAAAGGTCTGATTCTAAGCGCTACTGGTGTGATTTTAACTTACGGACTTTTGGTATTACAAACTGATAACTACATTTCAAGACGCACACCGAGAATCAATAAAGGATAATGTTCGAATGAACATCAGGTTAAACTATTCATGTACTGCGAGAATTATATATATGTGAAGTATTGTACTAGCGTTGGCCGCTGTTAGTTGTTGTCATATCTGATTTAATTAAGACATCTTCCGAATAACTTTACCTCTTTATTATGAAGCACACATCAGCAGATTAAAACACAATTGCAGTACATTTTCACATTGAATAAGCAGCGGCGTGTTGGAGGACACAAAGACAAAGAGATGCAGTTATTTACATTCTTACATGATGAAGCCAAGCAGACAAAGAGGGCGATTACGCAAGATTCTTTTTTTTTATGCCAGCAGTGCAAGCGCGTGATTATTTCGTAATAGTAGTAAATGTACCGCAATTGTGTTTTAATCTGCTGATGTGGGCTTCATAATAAAGGAGGTAAAGTTATTCGGAAGATGTCTTAATTAAATCAGATATGACAACAACCAACACCGGCCAACGCTACTACAATACTTCATATATATATATATATATATATATACACGCATATGTATATATGTGTCACATTGTAGTTATAATACCATTTAAGTTGTTTAGTCAATGAGTGTCCACAATTGTCCATTTTGTGTATGAAAAAAAGGAACTTGAATTGAGTCAACAAGAAAATTAGAAAAATATAATGGTATTAACTCATTAAGTGTCAGTGTATTCTCCGCCCATTTCTGCACCACTTATGAAATTGTACATTGAAGTATTGTTGCACAATTTAAGCTATTTTATGCGTATATTGCTTATATTTTACGTATAAAAATATTAATTAAAAAATTAAAGAAAATGGCGTTTTCTAGCACATTAATTTTTATTGAAATAAACTTTATATTACTAAGTTACTGCTGTTATTGTAATGAACAAACAGTTCCAACAGAGTAATATGCTATACGTTTATTATATATTTTCTATTTATTTAAAACTGAACTCTTATAATATGTCCATCGCTTACTGGTATTGCCTTCTTTAGCAAATAGCACAAGAGTTCAATATTGTATAACTGATGCTAATAAGTATTATGTATATAACAATGCTTCTCAAACTTTCAATATTTGCAACCCAATTTTCAGTCATAATTTTTACCCCGCCCCCTTCATATTACAACTATGTATTGAATGCAGTAGTAATGTATTTAAACGCTAAAACTATAATGCGACTTTAATTATAAACTACACAAATTATCTAAATAAGTTTTACATTTTGTGTATAATTTTGTATATGTCAAGCCCATGGAAGTTATTAATAATTACTAAACTTGTTTTTAATTTAGTATTGATTAATTAATTATCAAATACTTTTTGTATTAGTGTGTGTGTGATACATTTATAAGTATCTTATATTAATGGAAATATGCATTTTATTTTTTATTGTATCGTAAGGTTTGTTTCGTTTCCTTTCAGTAAATTGATAATTATTTTAACTCTTTTATTTTCAACTTTTCTCGATATGTCCGTTCCCACACGTAAGGTTATCACGCCCCTCTAGAGGGGGGGAGGGTCACCGCACAGTTTTAGAAACTCTAGTGTATAAACTTCAGGAATTCTAAAATGATTGTTATATTATTCAGGAGTTTTGCATTTGAGATATTTGAATCCTTGTTCTTAGAACTCAAAGTCCAATTTATTATTAATACATGTTATACTGAAATAATCTTGGATAGTCAGTTGAATTCTTGTTATTTTGCTGAAAAATTATTGCATTTTTATCTAAAGTTGAAGCACAAATTTTATCAATGTACTGCAAATAACCTAAAAATATACAGATGCTTCTGTATTCACTGAAAACTTTTATTACAAGTTTTATGATTTTAAATGAATTTTTAAAAAATTTAGTCATAACTAGAAATTATTTCAAATTTTATGAGTTAAATATTTTGTATAAATAAAAACACATTATTTATTTTTCCTAAAAACTTCAGGAATCAATTGTTTGATTTCTTTTCCCTAAGAAAATTTGAGTTCAATTTAATCCATATATTGTCCACACATTATTTTTAAAACTTTTATTGTTTCTTAATTCAGTACTTTGTATTACTTTTAATGTGTGTGTGTGTTATTTTAAAATGTTATAAAGTATTTTGGATATGAAGTATAATCACTGTATATCTTATTGTATGGCATTAAATTATATAAAAAGAAAAGAAAAATTGTGATGACGTATTATTAACGTATGCTGAATCTTCATAAATTCAATATTTAAAATATATTTATAAAGCAAAAATATCTTTATTTTAACTACTGTACCTGTTTTATACATTAATACACTGATAAATAATGTTTTAATGGGATTTTAAAAGAATTATTCTTAGATTACTGTGTGTGCGTGCTAGTTGTTTAAACTCTGAAAACATTTCAGTGTAAACATCGCAAGTAATACAAATGATATTCTAGAAATAATATAGAAAACAATTCCTTTCTCTCAAAAAGTAATTAGTGCTTAAATTCCTATAGAAAAACTATAATTTGGATACTCTTGTAATCAGTTTATTTGAACTCAGGATAATTTTTCTGAGATTTCCTTTCATTTACACAAGTCTTACTATTAGCACACTCTCTATATATATATTTATTTATATATTTATCTTGTTTAAATTTTCAGTGATTAATAAAATACTTTCTATTCATCCAATCAAGTTCAAATATTTTTTTTAAACTTGTAGTGGATAACACTTGATGTTAATACAGTTTTTTAAACATTAATTAATTAAATAAGTTAAATTAAATTAATTACCGGCTTTTGACGCCAACTTAGATTTGTCTCTATTGTTGTAACAATGTAACTGTTAAAAGAAAGATAAAAGTTGGCGTCGAAAACCTGTTTTTCAGCCAAACTAGTCCAACTGGTTGGCATTGTTACAACAATGCAGACAAATCATGCTCTTAATATCCAATTCCTACTATTAGTTTACTCTGTCCCCATATATATATATATATATATTATATATATGTATATATTATTCAAATTTTCAATCGTTAATAAAATAATTTCTATTTATGTATTCAAAGTCGGAATCAACATATATTTTTTTTTATATTTCGTGTTTATATTTGTGGATAAAGGGCGCTCATAAATTGCCTACTTTATAATTAAAACAAGCAATAGCATAATTTCAAAAATAGCTTTGCTGATTGTAAAGCCAAATTGAAAAAGAAAGAAAAAAACATTTATAAGTAATTTATTGTTTAAACAAAACAAAAATAGTTTTTATACTAATAAAGCAACTCTCAGAAAATGCGTTATTTTAGTTGTTTAGAGTATGTGTGCATGTGTATATTTATGTAGACACTGAACTGTTAATGAGCCAATGATATGATATAAAATAAAGTTAATTATTTATATATTCTGCTGTAAAAATATTACAAAATTTTGAGAAGTGTAAGTATTTCATATAGATTTAATACATACATATATTTCAATTTGGGAACTTCGTTTTCTCGTGAAAAAGAAGGACATTATATAAAGACAGAAACGATTAGAAAATGCAATAAAAAAATTGGATAACGTTTAGCATTTTTTTCTACGAATATATGGTATAAATTGTTTTGAAAAATCCGGAGAATTTTATTATCGTAATCTTGAATTAAATTGTAACTTATACATTATACTTTACCTTTATGTAAATTTGTTTGCTTTCAATTTTCCTTAATATATATTATTATACTTCTTTATCCACATCAAAGTCTGCAGAATATATATGATTTTTATGCTTTTTTTAAAAAAAAATATGTGGTAATAATAGCTTAAAAAATTTTAGATTTGCGAACACATCCGTCATAAAATAAAAACATTATTTCCCGTTCGTATCATTCAAAATCTTGAGTATTGAATTAGTTGAAGTCAAGGTTATTGCATTAAATGTTCCTTCAAGAATGTAAAAAGTTTTTGTTGCAAAAAATATGTAATATCATTTTTGCTATTTTCTTTCTTGTTATCGTGGTTGTCGAAAGGTCATGATAACGAATACGTAGAGTAAGCTTTTGCCATCGAGTCACGGTTTCAATACTTTATATCACTAAGACCCAACATATAAAGAAGCTAATACGCGTTTAATCTATTGATGTTCAAGTCCCTCATGGTGGTGAGGTATGGGAGCTTGGAAAGTAGGATACTAGATCAGGTGTCATCCTCGTTTCTTGATCGTACATCAAAATTGTAACGTGCATGAAGAACCAATTAAGAGAAAAAATATCAATAGAAAGTGTTGGCGTCAACTGAAAATGTGATACAAAAGAAACATTTTATTATTTATGTTTCCTGCCTTTCTTCCTCTTTTTTTCTTCTTTTGGTCTGTATGGTGCATTTGTATTGGATAATTTTATTATTTTTTTTATGAATTTGTAAAAAAGTTGGAATTTGTATATTCTTTCTTCCATCTCTTATACTCCTTATGTTATTATTATTATAATTATATTTGCTTTGTGTAATTGTATTATGTTCACGCATATGTATGTATACAGTGCAGTTACCTATAAATTTGTATTTTGTCATTTTACTGTCTTCTTTTCCAAGGTCTTCATTAACATACCAAAAAAATAAGAGTCTTACCTTTTGACATTAACTATTTTTTCTGAACAAAAATGACAATTTTCACTATCCGCTGAAAACGCCATCAGCTGAAAACGCAATTTCTGCTTAAAACTATTTGCCTTCACCGCTAAAATACTCATCATAGAACCCGTACTGCCATATATCTTGGAAGAGTGGATTTCAAAGAATATTCCTGCCAAGTATCGTCAGAGTATTCGCAAAAACGGTTATTCTATATAATTTTAAAGTAAATGGTACTTATAAGTACCATCGGTCGATAAAGGAGTAACTTCATGTACTACCTCTCTACTCCTCTTCTCTGTCTAATAACTTTTAATTGGAGAATGATCATGGTTTTGTGTGCTGGAGATATATTAGTTCTACAGCTAGCCCTCATTTCATTAAAAATTCGTCGTATCATGGGGTTCTGATACACACCAAGTTTACCGGAATTCAGTCTCCTGTATAAGCAATTTCCTCCGAGGTTCATATTGACGCAGTTTGTAAATTAAGGTTATAAGGCTGTTTTTTTTTTTTTTTTGAATAAATGTTTGTGAAACTGGAATGCAGATAATTGGCGACAATTTAATCTTGGTTCAAAATTGCGAAATTGGCAGCAGTAGCCCTGAGGAAAAATAATAAGCTAGCAGTCTACGAGATATTAACCCAAAAATATTTAAGATTTTTTTTTTCATGTTGATTTCGTATTAGTGTAAATTTAATTTGATTCCATTTTATTTTGCATTATCCATATCGTAGAGAATATTATGCCATGGTTCATTAAGAGAAATATATTTTCTTTCGTGTGCCGTGGCATAAAGGACTTTTTTTATTCTAAGCATATTTGTGTGTATGAACTAACCTTACTTTTAATATGTCTTTTTCTATAAATTTTCTGTCCAGTTTCTTTTGAGACTCCTTATTATCTGGGAAGAAAAGAGTTGGGGAATTTTACTTTAGAACGAATAAAGTAGAAGTTATTTAATGATTCACGAAGTATGTCAGAGATGCAACATTTCTTTGCAGAAAAGGAAGAGAAAAGTCTTTTTTGAATAAGAATACGATAGTAAATAAGTATCCGAAGGGTAAATAATACTGTGCATTTTATGCGTGGGAGAGATTGAGTGCATGTGTGTATGCATATTTCATTTTTTATCCATTTCTTTTCGTCAGATACAAATGTATAAATTCCATTTCTATTTCTTGAAAGGTACGTGATTCTGCTATGAAACTGTTCTTTTAACTGTAAAGAAAAAAAAAATCAAATATGAGAACTGAAATCCAAATACATAAATGTAAATTAATATTTTGCCTTGTGGATTTTTGATTTTTATGTGAAGGTGTTAAGAAAATGATTACAATTAACAACAATAATTAATAATAACAATAAATAGAAATAATTAATAATTTTCTTTGCAAAAACAATTAACAACATTTTGTTAGCGTACATAGACTTGGAAACCAAAACTAATCATGATAAATTTAAGAACGTTAGCAATTTAAGTTTTCATATTCTAGATAATTTCAAAAATTAATAAATGTAATGATGTTTATTTCAATTTAAAATTTGGTGCATATGTATACATATTATATATCGTGCAACGTCCCTAAAATACAGCTATTTTTTCATTTTGTACTATGTTTGGTTTCAATAACTGTGAAGTGTAAGTAATTGGGTGTTTCTTTTTTTAATTTCACCTTAATATCTCACTGAAGACTTCAAATTAACATATACAATATACAAAGATAAGGTTACTAATTTTTTTAATAAAATTATACTTAAAATTTTCATATTTTTTATAATTTTACAATTAATTCTTTCAATTTAGAAATACAAACCCAATAGCCATCACGTTTTTGAAAGTATCAAATCTATGTGGGTAACCTCAAGTACTTATTTTGTTCAAATAAAATCACTTAACAATATATTTATTAAAAAAAAATATTTATCGACAAAAAAAAAGAAAGAAAAATAGGGCTTTTTAAATATAATTTGGTTAAAAAAAGTTATTTCTCAAATAAAAAAAAATAACGATTTGTACTATAATCAAAAATTAGGAACTTACATTGAACCTAAACTTTCATAAATGCATAGATAAAACTTTCTTAAACATATAAATGTGAACAAATCGAAAAATAATCGTACATTGTATTATTACAAGATTATCCGTATTTGATGAAATAGCTTCTACTCAACACACTTGGTTCATCAATACTTCAGCAAATATTTTAACATACAGCAGGATTATGTTTACATTATTGTGCAGCAAAGTTTTTACCAAACATTAATTATATTAATCATTTAGACTATATCGGCTGGAGAAGAATGTCGACAAAAATTCAATGTCAGTTACAAAATAGAAATTATTTATAAGTTGCAATGAATTCGATATCATGGAGCTATCATGGCAGCAAAAAGCCATCAAAATAAATGTAATATAGAAAACAAAAACAAAATCGTTGATCAAAATCACCTATCCCGTATTTAATTTGAATACATCATTTCCCTAGCATATACCCCGTTCATTGCATAAATAACCATCTATTTAAAGAAATACTACATAGACGGCTTATTTTTATTATTTTTCACAGAAAATAAAAAAAAAGCAAACTATCAGTATTCAATGTAATTTGATTTACACAGAATAAGATCACAGCACGTGTTTATTAATATAATGGACTCGATTCATCACTAGAGGGCGCTGCGATCGGTCTTGTATCACGTGATTTTCCATGTGCGATCAAGTAAACAATAACAGCCGATCAATTTACACTTGTGCGCTAACTTTCGAATTTGCTAATATTATTTTATATATTCTTTAAATTCTTTTTAATACTTTAAATATTTTTAATATATTTTCTAGTCTTTTAGTTTTTCTTTCGTGACTAAATATATATAAAATATATATATAGTTTTAGTCAAAGTATTAGATTTAAGTTTAGTTTATTCTTCTATTCTTTAGCTTCGTGTTTTAGTATACTTTTAGGTTCAGTAATTCTTTTTTTTTACTAGTGCCAGCCACATTGTGATTTAAATAATTATGCAACGCTCTATTGAACTAAATTTTTTTGCCACTTAATATTGTGATTGCGTCATACGTGTATACAAATTTATATTTAATAAAAAGTAACCAAAGTAAAAAATTTCTTTGTTGATCTGATAAGGAATTGACATAAATTTTGTTTATATTATTTGTTTTAACATGTAAAATATTACAATGGACTAAATTCATATTACATTATGATCTAGTGATATTTGTTTTCAATTGTTTCCCGCCTAACACAAAACACTCTCGTACTTTGTTTTGTTACTCTTCGTATAGCTATATAATTCTTTTTGCAAGTTATTTGTTGCTTTTACTTCATATATATATTGTTACAAATTTTGTGCACTGAACGCTAAAAATGGTGTAAATAATTAGTTCTGAATGTGTAATTCGTTAATATTACTTTCTGTTGTATTTATTTTGATAAAATCGCAATATTAGCAAGCAATTCCTTTCGTTACATAAAAATGGCGATTCAATGGAAACATAGCCAAGTTGGCATCATTTTTGGCGAACATATTGATGCTTCTAAAAAGAAATCTACTAGTATCACAATCTCTGATGTAAACGAATTTTTGAGAAGAATTCCAGCAGACTTTAATTGGGGCGTGGTTCTCGCCGAAACAAAGTATCGTTGGCTGACTTTTAAGTAGTCAAAACAATGAGTTAATACTTCAGCTGTTGAATAGGATGAGTGACTGCTAATGGAATACATTAGTTATTTGTATTTCTAGAGTTCTAATGTGTCTTGTGTTTCAGAGGAGAGCGGCTGAAATACATTCATTCGTTCTTTGTAAGCAAAGCTATTCCTTAGCAAATTTTACTATATTTTTTACATAGAAACTTATAATTATGAAAAAAATAGCCTGATTTAATTGTTATTTTTTAATATTCATATAGTTTCCTTTTAGCTGTTCTTGAAAATCCATTTCAGTATTATTGTTAGGATATCAAAATTTTTAATATTATTCATTGATTTATTTTTTTAAATTGTATGGAAATAATTTGTGTGGTTTACATCTATTAGACAATTTATATGTAATTCAATAACTCATAAGAAATAATTTGTAATAAAGAGAATAATCCAATAAAATTTAGTCATTATTTTTTAAAATTATGTATTAACATGATTCCTTTCTTGAACTAAGAGTATTTGAAGAGTAAAGAGAGTATTTGAAGACAGTCATTTTTAAAAGAAATTTCAAACCTTCATAAATGATAATTATTAAGTAAAGTCAGACAATCAAAGCTGGCAAATGTTATTTCATTACAGATTCATCATATATTTCAAAAAATCTTACTATGTCTTGGGAATTTTTATAGAACAGTTGTTTCAAAAATTAGTATACAATAACAATGTTTCAACTTTATATATCCATATTAATGCAAATAAAGAT
>BMAV01019864.1:113638-135863 GCA_019973955.1 Trichonephila inaurata madagascariensis
AATCTTCTCATTCTACCAACCTTATGAATGTATTAGTGACTCGACGATTATCTAGAATGCCCCCATACTGAGAAGGCACCATACATTTACAAACACTCATACCTTCCCTGAGATTCGAATCCAGGCTTTTTCGGCTCAGCAATAAGCGTCACTAATCCTGTACCATGTGGGTAGTTTTATTTATGTAAGTGTAATAATTTTATACGTAGGTGGATCAAAAAAAAAAAGGTTACAAGCCACAGCATTTGAAAACTACATATTGTGGAGAAGTATTTTCCCCCAAAAGGACACAAATGACGCTACTTGTCATACAGCTGGTTTGCGGATAGCTAGTGAAAGTTCCCAGATGGTTCAGAACGATTGAAATGGCACAAATAATGTAATTGGTCTGGTTTGGAAGTGCGAGCTGTGATTCAATTTTCATGGGCAAAGAGTGTGACCGCATCGGCAATAAGCAGACAACAAGTAGCCAAATTGTGTCACTCTTTTCAACCAGGCAAACAGGATGTCGAAAGCCACAATATGATTGAGAGTGGCCGGCCAAGTTCTTCAATGACAGATATCACCACGGCACGAATTGGTGAAATGATTCAAAATCATCGACGCGTAACTCTGCTTGAAATCTCGTCAGAGCTGGGACTGAGCTATGGAAAGGTGAAGCATATTACTTCTGATGTGCTGCGATATTCGAAAACAGTGCTCTAAAATCATCTGCCGAGACCTGGCTCAATGGACAAGGACCTGATTTCTACAAGACGGTTTAAACAAGTTGGTTCTCCATTCTAGTAAATGCCGAAAGATACTTGGTGATTATGTCGAAATGTGATAGGCACGTATGACTCTTAATTTCCTTTTGTATTTTCTGTCTATCTTTAATAAATATTTTTTTATTCGACTTGTAACCTTTTTTTGAATCCATCCTCGAAAATATTATTTCTTGCGCAGATATATAACACATTGTGTGTGTGTTTGTTTGTTTGTTTGTTCTTCATTTAATTAATTTGATAAGATCAAAGAGGATACATTTCAATTATTTTGCAAATGTGAAAGCAACTTTTTTATATTCATTTTAAATAGAATGAGATTGACTCAACAGAATAATAAACACATTCAGCAAAAAAGATAATAATAATAATAATTTTGACGAGCTTTAACAGTAAATATAAAAAAACTTCAATCTTTATTATACTTAAAAGTTCTATATTTAATAAGATATTATGGATTTATTTTTAAAATTTTTAAGTAAAAAAGTTATCTAACCAGTTGACTGTGATTGGCGAGTATAGACACACTTATGCAGAAGTTGAAGGATTTTTTTGTATTGGTAAGTATACTCGTCATGCGTAAAAAGTTGCAACCGGTGCAATTTAAATTGCAGAGAAAAACAAAAACAAAAGAGAGAAAAACAAAACACATTTTTAATTTCCAAGATGTTTACAGTATTTCAAGGCCAGACTGGAGAAAAATAAATAAATAAAAAATATGAAAAATTTAAGATGAACTCATGTGTCCCTGTATGCATTGGCTGTACAGCGTATGCGTTCGCATACAAAATTTATTTATATGCGATGATAATGATTTAGAAGCTTGCCTAAAAGAAGCAAAGATCAAAGCAGGAAAGCTTATTTAGGGTTCTTTCAGGTATGGTAAGCCATGGGACAAATACGTGACACCGACTAGGTTCTGAGCTCAATGATAGCTGCTGGCCCGAAATTATATAGAACTAGAGTGGTGTAAACGTCAATTGTTTGATATTAGAGCCATGTTCTAACATTAGAGTAATATCCCAATGCCGTGTTGCCTAAATAACAGTTATTTTATTGGGGTTGGAAATGCTACGACGCTTTCTGGTAAGAGAACTGTGATCCATCCTACAGCTCCCTCCAACTCCAGAACTTTGTTTAGTGTTAAGACAGGTACAAAATATTTTATCAGTAAAGAATGAAGTAAATCAATGCGTGTTTGTATCTTTTAGTTCAGGTCACTAATATTCGTAGATATCGTTATGAAATTACAGTCGGTTGTGGTTTTCGAGTAATATGTAGTTATATAATGTTACGTTTATCTGGGTTCAAGGATTTTATGCAAGTTAGTCGTAAAGAACAAGATAGTTCTTTAAGAGCGATGAGAATTTATTGTCCAAAATCCAATCCTTGAAATGAAGGGTTCAGCAGCAATATTCGCAGAATAAATCTAAGAAGGTCTTCACACCTTCAACAGCACTCAGACACAATTATCGGTGTCTAAAACACAAGTATATAAAAGATTTTTTACAAGCACCGCTCAGCCAAATGAACAGCACAGATAATTAGCAATCACGTTCAAGGCAAGTCTACTAATCACTGGTCAAAACGATATTTACTAAACGCTGGTTGAAACAAGACTAACTCGTTTCGGTAATCATCTCTATTTATAGGCCCATCGGACCCTTCATGATCGTGAAATTAGTGGGTTTCTCCTCTAATTTCTAAAAAAATCCATAAGGTCCCGAAACGGTAAATGCCAAAAACGGTAGCCAACATGGTCACCAAAGTCGCCAGGTTGGTCGCCTAAAATGATGTCAACTTGGCTCTATCGCCAAGTTTTCATTTAATCACCATTATAAAGCAAAGAACGGCGTTGCTTGTGAATTTTACAATTTTAACATAAAATAAATATAACATAGAGAGTAATATAAGTGCTTTACACATCCAAATACAGATTATTTATAATATTTTACACAAAACAACATGTTATGTTAACAATATATTTATGTAAATCGAATGCATAGATTTAATCAAATAAATGGGCAATTGTGTAAAATAAACCCATCTTTTTTATCCAATATTCCAACAGCGCAAATTTCTCTGTGATGGGCGAGTATACTCGTCAGCGTTAGATTTCCGTGACGCACATAATTGCGAGCTCTAAAAATGGAGAACCATAGTTAAATGTGGTTACCATTATATGAATAAGTTGTCATTACATTTTGTGAATACTATCAATCGAACTCAGACAATTTAAAAAGTATTTGCAGATTAACTTTGATTATTTTTTGTTAAACAATCCAATTTTTTTCAAAAAGAGTTTAAAAAAATATTTTTAGACCTTTCATCATACCTTAAATAATCAAGTTTGATAAGAAATTTCAGTTAGATAATTAATTAAAAAATTAAGCGTATGGTGAAAAATAAATACACCGAATTGAATTAAGGGGAAATAAGATAAAGCTGAAGCTATAACAGACATTATGGTTCTCCTGTACAATTTTTAATTAATTAAAAATGCCAATGACTAGAAAGCAGAAATGTCATACTATATCTCTCTAATTCAGTAATTGTCTCTGTTCGTGGCATCGCAGCTAATTAGTATTTTAAAAAAATCTAGAAAATGTATTTCTTGCAAAAAAAAATTCCGTTTATATTTATTTGCATACATTTCAAAAAAATAAACATGAGAATGGCTGCAAAAAATTAAAAATATGTATATTATCAATAAGTACTAATATCTGAAAACCAGAGCAAATCTCAATTTTTCAAAGAAATTATGTTAGTGCTATATATTAGTGAACGTTAGGTTAATATGAACACATGCTATTTAGTCATAACATATGGAAATATAATGCATTTAAAGCTCATGCATACAATTTTTAAACTTTATCAGTAGTTTAATCAATCCCTTAGTTTAAAGCAAGTTTTATACTTAACGATGAACTATTTTTTCTAACGCAGTTCTTAATAATGTTATGTAAAATGTTAAATTTAATACGCATCGTTTAATAGTATATCAAATTTCATTTTTTTTTATATTTTTCGCATGATTGACAAACGTAAACTAACTAAAAAGGACGAAGTTATTTCTGTTTTTCTTTATCCTGACGACCACGTGGAACTTTCGAAATTTTTAAAGTACTCCGAACACAATAACAAGATAATGAAATTTTATTTTAACCCTTTATCCACCTCATTATGATTTACTGCAGTTTTTTCATGCAATATTTTTTTTAATGATTACATTGAAAACTAGGGGGTATGTATACATGAACAAAATACTCAACTTTGGGGAATTTAATTAGCGCTAATTAATTAATTAAAGATATTCAACTGTAAAAATTAATTGTACACACTGTTCACTTAAAATAAATAGTCAAATCGTTTTCTAAGATCTTCATTAACATACAAAAAATATGACACTTAACTTTTGATATTAACTAATTTTTCAGAAAAAAAAAGGATACAATATCTTCGCAATCCGATCAAAATATCAGTTGAAAACGCAATTTCTGCCGTAAAACTATTCGCCTTTTCCACTAAAATACTCATTATATAACCCGTGCTATCATATGTTTTGGAAGAGTGGATTTATAAGAATATCCCTACTAAGTGTCATCAGAGTACTCGTAAAAATGTGTGTGATCATTCTATGTAGCTTTAAAGTGAATGGTACTTATAATTACCTTCGGAAGATAAATGGTTCAGATGTTAATCGGAGAAGTTAAGACGAATGTTTTTTTAATGTAGGTTTTTTACTTTAATACCACAGAAAATAACAGTCGAATAATGATGAATTGTCTAATTCATTTTCTTTGACAAAAAATTATTTTATGATTACTAAATTGGCAATGGCCTAGGAAATTGTAACCTTTGAAAACAAAATAATACAAATTTGTATGTATGAGTTAATCCGACATTACCACACACAAACTATAAATCAAGATAGATAATAAAATCACTGACCTCGTTACCTTTAATTGAAGTTTCCTTTTGCACCTCCATCTCTTTTCTCATTCTTTGAAGTTTGCGTAACTTGCATTATTTATCAACCATAAGAGTGTTTACTCAGGGTATTATACAGATATCTCAATCATTATATCATTATTATATTCTTAATAAACTGATGTGTACAAATTAAAGAAAAAACGATTTTTTTTTTTTAAACACTACAGAACTGAAAACACTTAAAGGTATTCGTTCAGCATCATGATTTGAGATCATGATAGCTCAAAATGATGCAGCAAGAGAGTTTGTAAATGTTTAATATGACATGTAGTCACCCCTGCCAGCAATGCAGCTCTCAGAACAAATTATCATGCTTTATTCAGGGAAATAGATCTCACTTCTTATTGCCTAGTGTGCTCTGGGAGGAAACTAGGAGGGATCTTCCAAAATTATTTCAGTCAAACACTATGTGATTTAGATGAAGATTTGATTGGGAACTATTTCGAACATTTCTCAGTCTCGATGTATTCATGGACCAGCGGATCTCACTGTGAACCAGCGCTATCGTCTAGTCTCTGAAATGTCCTCTGAAAGATTCGGGAGGACGCAATGCTTCTCTGAAAAACCTGTAGATTTGTTCCTCCATCACACATAGAACCAACCCAGTGCATAACACCATATCCATAGTAGTCGATTTTCACAAAGGTGGATAGATAGTACAGGTTACCTGGTTCTGTCCATATGTGAACAAGTCTAGAATCATTATTCATACTGTTTTTAGACTCATCACTGAAGACAACATAACTCCCTTGTCCAAGAGGGAGGTTGTCTTCAATGAGTAAGTCGGAATCTTTTGTGACATGTAGTGAATGAGATGTATACCATTGGTCTCTTGACATGAGGACCTACTTCATTTATCCTTTAGTAAATGTATAGCATACTACTAAATCTATGTAGCAAAAACAATTGTTAATTGTAATTTGTTATTTCACTCTTCCCTTTTTTAAAATTATTTATTGTTCATTCTGTATGTGGTAGCTACAGAGTGACCAATACGATATAGGGATCTTCTAGATATTTTCTAATCCCTGGATAACTTCTGGTCACATGGATAAGGTCCAATAATCTAAAAGCCACATTTTGATATGCACTGTCATCATGCCACCTTCGTTTGGGATCGGCCTGCTTCCAGTTTCTCAAATGCTCTCTATCATAATCCAACGTCCAGATGTTACTTTACGCCATCATGAGCAAAAATTTAATAAATAGCCTGGCATGGGTTCTGAAAAGCTAGCAAAGCTAAGACTACGCAATTTGAAGTATATTTCTGTTATCAGTTATTTTAATTTGCATAAGTTAAAAGATATATCTAACTTGATTTATTTGCAAAAGCATTTTTTTCCTTCTGCTTACCAATTATCTTTAAAAGAAATTCTATAATTATTGAAAATAGTATTAAATGTACTTGTTCCTTAACTATTACACACCAGAGACGCTTTGTAGTAGCAATCCTTCCCTTTTCCGATTCTGTAAACTAATATGAAAATATACAAAACGAATATAAATAAAAAGTAGCCTAATTTCGATTTAAAAAATATCACTGTATTATAGAAACCATGCAATAAACATATATTTAAAAAGAATTCAACGGTTTATTGATTAAAAATGCCATGTCTTATTTTAAAACTGTTACTGTAAGTCCGTTCTTTCAATTTGAGTTAAAATGAGTATTTTTTTTTTTTTTTTATTTTTTTGCAAGGCTACAACTTCTCTTTTATTAAGTCTGAATATAAAATATTTGTTCCTGCGATGAGTCAAATATTCTTTTATTGCAAAGCAATCAAATTTAAAAGTAAAGTTAGAGAGACCAAATTTGTCTGTTATTAGTTGCTATTTTTTCTCGAGACCTTTTTAAAAATAAAAAGGTAAAACATAAAATTACTTTTAAGTTAACTTAAACATAAATGTAGGGATATAAATTTAACTTAAGTACTTCTTGATAAACCTTTCGCAGACATTTTATCGATTACTGCAACTCAAGAGAAAGTTTATCTCTCTTTTCTATGATCCTTGATGCATACATAAATTTGCCATAAGGGCAAAGGTTCAAATATTTGCATATCAAAGAAATCCTTTGTTAACGATGAAAAGATCACATCTTCCGATTTCTTTTTTTACCTTTCATTATAACAAGTCAAGTATAACCCGATTAATATTTAACGAGAAAAAATATATTTTTTTTTTATTTAAAGTAAATGATAAATTGTGTCTTTTTTTATATGCTACTTACCAAGTAATTACAAATAGCTATTTATTGAAAAATATTTGCATATAATATAAGCAAAGAGACTTTAATTACGAATTTGATTTGGAAACATCTGCTAGAATATTTTTTTATTGATTGCAAATATTTTTTCAAATAAAGAATTTTACTCCGTAGGAAGGAAAAGTATTTTTGGTTATTTGTAAGATAATCAAATGAATATCTTATACTACTGGAATCAATAATATGAAGTTTAAATTCCTAATTCATACGGGTTATTCAAAAGGTTTTCATTTCATTACGTAAACTGCATTTAAGAAAATCAGTAAGAAAAAAAGTTTAAAATATATAATTAGTTATTTTGAATTATACGCGCGCACAGAAGACAAAAAAATATTAATAAAAATTTTAATCTGCATACAGTTTCTTTTTTAGTTGAATTAAAAATTAAGTGCATACAAATATTTTAAAATTGATTTTTCGCAGCTGTCCCTCAAATTCCATCACTTCAAATATTTTAACAATTTTTTTTGCCATTTTTTTTTGCTGTATCCTTTAAGCGTGGGGAAACTTCTTACATTTTGTATCAGGGTTACTTTGTAGAAGAAATTATTGTTTATTTTCTTCATCGTAACTTAAGGTATCCGACTACATTCGAAACCGTGATTTTAAAAAAGCGCATAAATGGATAATTGACATAATATTTAGTGTCACTTAGATTAGAATACATGTATAAAATTGTTTTAAGAACATTTTGACAAAAAAATTTATTTAAATACAATATTTCGGCAAAAAATTAACTTAGAACAATCTTTTTTTCAAATGTTCTCCTTTTGTGAAAAATGCTTCTATTATAATAATATTTTGCCTCTATATAGCTCAGACCTATCTACAGAGGCTCAACTAGAATGTTTCAAAAATTCACATTATTTTCAGAGTTACCACCAATTTCAATATAATTATTGGCGTTTTTTCCTTAAAATTGCTCCTCTCTGTTGTCGTAAAACATGGATAAACCCACTTCTAAGTTATATATTTCAAACATTCTAGTTGAGCCTCTGTAAAGAGGTCTGAGCTATAGACAGGCAAAATATTATTATAATAGAAGCATTTCTCACAAAAGGAGAACATTTGGAAAAAAAATTATTCTAAGTTAATTTTTTGCCGAAATATTGTATTTAAATAAATTTTTTTTGTCAAAATGTCCTTAAAACAATTTTATACATGTATTCTAATCTAAGTGACACTAAATATCATGAAAATTATCCATTTATGCGTTTTTTAAAATCGTGGTTCCGAACGTAGTCGGATACCTTAATAGAGCTTTTAAAAATATTGAGCGTTTTGTACTAGAAAAAGGACTATTTTCATAATACATAATTTCGAATTATTTATCTATCCATTGAATCATAAATAAAGACAAACGATGATTTATAATGTAATTGGAATTATATATATATGTGTGTATATATATATAGTCCAAATATTTTCAAAGTTTTCCTCTGAAATTTAAAAAAACAACAAACTTACTATAGTATAATAATATTACAACTCATCATGTACATTTTATCTTAAACTCGCATTCCTTTTTCATAATTTGACCAATAGGTTTAGTGAGCTATGGAATTATATTGCACCACAAATTCATTTTAGAAATATTCACATAATAATACTTTTCAGAGTTTTATGGAAAATCCTGTATTCTATCTCATTTATACAAAAAAAGTTGTGTGTTCTTAACTAAATTAAACGTAGATTATAAGAATTTTTTTAAGCCTTTTCTTATTAAAAATCTAATTTTTGTATTTTAATATAATCAAAGGTACTTTATTATGGTCCTTTTATCTTTCGCAAATATTTTAATTAAGTAATGGTTATAATTTTCTAAAGTTATTATATCTTATATAAGTCACGCGTTTATACTTCTTTATAAATAGTTTGTTAGGCTTGCATTTATTTTGAGGCTTATGTGTATATACTGTTTTTTGTCTAAATAGAACACTGACTTATAGTCTTCAAGAAAGATACGGTGAATTAAAATACATGGAATTGAAAGAATTATGATGCATGTGGTTTATGATAAGGCTCTGGTCTATTTTTGTGCTCTTTTTCGTGATGGAATGCATATAACATACTCCCCTCACTGAATTGGACGTGGGGGTCCAATACTATGTATGTGTGATCGCCACAGTTTCCAGATCACATACCATTTTTTGTCTATGTGACATTCTTAAAGAATTGGTGCATCGAGACGCAGAGACTACTAAACTGACAAAGTTGCTCATCTGCATGCAGCTCTTACTTCGGCGGACTGCTGCGACTAGGGTTTCTGATTTCCTGGGTTTTTTCATTCCCGGAAATGTCCGGGGAATTCTGGGAATGTAATTGTCATTCCCGAAAATACATTAAAATTTTTAAAAATATTAAAAAAACAAGTTATTTTTAAATCAATAATAATTATGTTAAATAAAGATACATATAAATTCCAAAATTAATACTTATTTATATAATGAGCTAAAAAGCTATAATATAAATTGATTATTCATTTTTAAAATAGGATTTAGGAAAGCGTAATCAATTTATACTTTTATCACTCAGCCTAATTCTAGGTTTGTGACGAACAATCCGGCAGCAGAAAATGCTCTCTCAGCTTCAACTGACGTTGAAGGAATTGTTTCTAAGGCCTCACATAGTTTTATAATATTTGCTGATAGATTTTCAGTCGAGTTTAACAACTGCATCTTTTGTTTTATGATTTTGTTAAAATTATAGTACTTTTCTTGGTTAAACAATCTCATTGTTTTAGATTAAATTCATTTCTCTAATTTTTCATCCAGCGTCAGAGGTTTTTTTTTTCAAAATCTCCATGCTCTCTTCCTCTGAGTGCGAAGAGTTGGATATTGATTCCGCCTCTTCGCAGAAAGGCCTTATCCCTCTATCATTTGGGCTTGTCTAGCCAAACAATTTTTACCAGGCAATCGTCAAATATCGACAGCAGCTGCCGCTGCTTCGTATTTTCTATCATAAATTCAAATATGGCATTGATCCTATAAAATTGATGTTGCGTCTCTTATTAATTCTTTGGATTAGAGAATATTTCCTATTTTTAGCAAAGTCGTAATTTTATTCGTTTAATTATCCAATAACAAAAAATACACCTTCTGCAGTTAGCTAACTTCCATTTCGACTGCATATTTTTTCTAAGACAATTTTTACTGGCTTTAAACCAGCTAGAGTTGTAGTCACACTTTCAAATTTTACATTGGTCATCATTTTTTCTCATTTAATGTCAAGTAATGCTTAATAATTGTGGATTTTATTTATAAAATTTCTTCCAGTATTGTCAACAAACTATTCCAGCTTGTTCTGATATCCAAACAAACCATCTTTTCATCAAATCACCGATTACTGGGAATGAAGTATAACTCCCGGGAATAGAAAAAATACAGAAACCATGATCTCCCGGGAATCCGGGAAAGAAACCCTAGCTGCGATGTATGCAGTCATCCATTCCAGGACACGGTCAAGCTTGCCTTGATATGCACGAAGGACAATTTAAAATCTAGCTTTGTAAAAATTTTAAAATATTGCTGCCGATGTGGTTAACATGACTGTGACGTGATAATTCATTTTTTGCATTTTTCTCGTAAGCTATGGATCGTACAGGTACAGTTCTTCGGACTTTTTCTATGTACTACCAACTCGAAACCTGGATGTGCAGTTGTTTGGTGCTATTTTCGGGACACTTTGTATAAATGATAAACATATGCTTGTCGCGGTCCGGAGGTCGCGGTTGTAAGAGGGTTCTAAAAAGATAAGAAAAAGACCACCAGTCACTGCTTACTAACAAAGGATTTCAGCTTAACAATCCACTTTTAACGTTATATCGCATACTCAACGACTGGCATTTAAATAGTAGTTTCGTTTGCATAAAATCAAGTCATCTCTACGGAAAGTGGTTTTTAAACTAAAATCACTGTTAAAATAATATTTTCCCCAAAATGATTATGAGAAGACTCGAATAGAACCCGTTACATGTTTCGATTTTTGCTAGACGTTTTCCTTATAATTAGTTTTTAAAACAAGAATTGGCCAGATTGCATTTAAACGCAGCAGTAAAATGATATAGAAAGCTACGGCAAAAAATAGAAGGATCTTGTAAATAGCTTTAACAAAATATTTTATATGAATTCTATGAATTTCAAAATATTATAATTGTTATCTTTTATTTAGATACACTTATATAACAAATACATAAAACATGTATCATATCTCACTATCGATTCTTTATGTAAGTAACTGAGAAAGCAAAATCCTTTGCAAAGTGAAACTAGCTTTTTGCAGAATACTTATAATAAGGAATAATGTCCACCATTGTTTTAGACAAATTTAAAGCTGCCATGAAAACTCTTTACAAGAACTCTGTGTTCGCCAAATTACTTAAGCATTTCCTGTGTTATTATGTTCTGAGGTTTGTCAGGCGAGAAGCTTATCATATCTTTCTTTTAAACAGTTTTATAAGATGTGGCTGTGCAACTTCTGTTTTCTATTGTTTTATTCTTTTGTTAGCATTTTCTTATCGTTTGTTAAAGTGAAAACATTTATCTTGCTAATTTTGCTACACGTAATTTTTTTTTAGTTGTAAACGATTCTAACTTTAAAAGAAATTTAGAAACTGAAAAAAGCAGAAGCTAATATATGAAAATGTAATTTTAGTTACAATGCGAACGGCTCTTAATTAAAAGAAATGGTATTTAACTAGATTATATTGTTAAGACATATTTGACTCAATGAAAATAAATCTGTTTCAAATACATTTTACATTATTTAAAAATCATAATAAGGAAATTTTTATGATTAAATGAACTTTTACAAACGTCGCGATCTAATGCAACGCTAAGGCTATTGAAGTTGGACTTGAACATTGGTAAATGACACTTGATCTGCCACTTCACTCTAGAAAAACTTCAAAATCGTTCAATATAATAAACAAATATCTTGCAAAGAAAGATATATGAAAACCTTATTTTGTGGAAAAGTAAAAAATGCAATCATTATTCGTTTTGATTAGAAAAAAAAAATATTGTATTAAATATATTTTCATTTCAAATTATGAAATTCTCAGGAATATATGTATAATGCATTTTTGGAATATAATCACAGAATTAATATCTCTCTCCATAACTACACGTAATTTGCAAATATGTATGATAAAATAATTATGAATGACATCTGAAAACTATTGTTTGATGAAGAATTTCATTTTAATATGAAAATACAATACATTTTAAAGCTTTTTTCCGTAATTGTAGCTTTTAGATAAGTTTAGACGATACTAATAATACTTAAACTAACGTCAAAAGGCTCTTAAAATATTGAAATAACACATATCCTTAAGCCTTTACGAGAATTAAGAAGATTCTTTAAGACAAAAGCATCAAATTAAAATATTTAGCACTGGTTGTATTCAATTTTCTCCATTGTACTTACAAAGACTTATCCCACTGCTTCATGTTGAAACATTCAGCCATATTTAAAGTGTTCAGTGATAAGCAGCTTATGTATTAAATCTTCTCGGCTTAAGTAGCAGAAGCAAGCTTTTGAAACACATATTTACTTCCAAAATTATAACAATGTCAAGAACATAGAAAAACTCATTTGTTACTCTTTAATGATGCTATAATAGAATAATGTCTCATAATATATTCAGACTTTAATAAATATTCAGATATTAAGAAACGCATTTTTAGACATTATGTTTAACTGTTAAATCGGAATAAACTTAAAATTCAGCTAGATTTCTAATAAGGTGAACAATTGTTTTTTCATTTGTAGTAATATACAGAAATTAATTTCTTTTAATGCTAATCGTATTTCAAAATCGTTCTTTTAATTCAATTAAGTTTTGTAGATTAATTCAAAGTTCTTAAGATATTTTTAAAAATTTAAATACACATCTTATAAAAATCTATGTCTCTCAATCGCAAATTATCAAAATAGTAAATATCAATACAAAACGAACATTTTTCAAAATACTATTAGTGTTATAGCTAAGAAGACTTGTATGCATATTAATACTAGATAAATAAATTACTTTAAAAAAAAGTAATTGAAAATTATGCTTTAAAATGCACAGGAATTTTTAAGGTTTCAAACATTTTCTATGTTATTCCATTGTGAACTTACGTGAAGGAGCACATTACAAAAATGATCTTCATTTAGTGCAGTGTTTCTCAAACGTTCAATATTCGCGGGCCAATTTTCAATCATAATTTGTTCACCCCCTCCTCCATACAATCGTATATATATTGTATTGAATTCAATAATAATATACTTTAAAGTAAATACTAACGTACGAATTTAATTATAAACCATACAAATTATCAAGATAATTATTAAGTTTTGTATATAATATTATATATCATAAACCGATGGAGTAACTGGTAGTTATCATACTTAGTATTGTTAAATTAACTATCAAATACATTGTGCAGCATTAACATATTAATAAGTGTATTGCATCAGTGTAAATGTGTATTTATTTCTTATTATGTCAGAATGTATTTTGCTTTCCTTTCTTTCAGTAAATTAATATATTTTTACGGAAAAATCTTTTTTTTTCAACTTTTCAATATACCCACGACCCTTTCGTAGAGTTATCATGACCCCCTATGGGGATGCACTGCAAAGTTTGAAAAGCGCTAATTTAGTGAACTTTTGTGAAAAAATGTAACGCTTCTTCCTTCCACCCATCATCATACCTATTCACTCAATAGTGAGTAAGTAGGCATATTGAGAGATATCATTCTGAAAGCAACATGAGGGCTATAGGTGAATTATTTCGCAATTTTGAGCGTCAGTCAAGTGGCACGGTCGACAATTGAGCTGACACCTCCCTCTATTAACTACCACAACACATCAACGAAAGGACATTGAACTTCGTCAGATTTAATTTGCATCAGCCCCTCTACATGACAGGCCTTCAGTGGTCCTAAGATCAAACTCAAGACAAGCCGGTCATGAGTTAGTGACCATAACCATTAATCTACTGTGGCCAGCCCCTCATTCAAGAACAAAAGTACCACTCTCTTTCCCTGGCGTTAGTATCGTAAGAGGTTGTTCTTATCTCAACTCCTATAAATCACTTGTGAGACTGTAAGAACCTTCATTGGTATTTAGAGCAAGATTTCATTGGTGAGATGTCCAGATTTAGTGTTCATTACACAATCGCAAAAGATGCCGCAATTGAAGAGGCTGACTTGAATAAAGTTATACACAGGTCTGGAAGGACTGAGAATGGGTTATTTTTATTTTGTCACAATTATTAAAACGGAGCACCTGTCATCCAGTTACCATATACAGTTGCAAAGCAATGCTATCGCTGATTATCATCAGTTCTTTTGGCCAATACGACCGCATATCACTATAAACTTGTTATTGCTTATTTGTCCAATAAAAATATATCAATCTTTTTAAAAGCGTTACATGTCCATTATGAAAGGCATTCCAAACTCGTGAGGCAAAATGTTTCCTGAATTCCAGCGCTATTGAGCAACTTTCATCCAATTGCGCTCTTCCTGTAAGTTTCCGATCATTAAAGAGGGCCTAAGAGATGCATGGTACTATTTTTACTTGCAACAAATGTGTGAATATGCGCTTTTTCCTTCCTTTTTGGTTGCCTTTTACTGGGCCTTATGAGTTGATGGTTTTGATAACCCTCGAGTCATCTCTGATACTCTGATATAATGCTCTTAATGCGTATTAGCATAGTTTTTCTACTTATTTATCTGTATTGAACTTCTCGCAAAAACTAATCTTCTACAATTACACTCCTGTACTCTTAAATGTGTCTTTGCCTCTTCACTAGTGCATATTAGTGTTTTAAATGATAATATCCTAGTTTCAAATGACTTCAACGAGTTATGTTTTGAAAAAAAGTGTATTTCAACATTCGAATATAGCTATGGCAATATTTTTATGAGGTTCCACGTCTTTGAAATGTAGAAAACGTTTATAGAATTAACAAGCAGTTTATTTTCGAAATAAATCGTAACTTCTAGAATTCTGTAGCAAATACAATATATATTTACTGACATGAGACACTAGTACCAATTAAAATTCTACATAAATATACAACAAAGCTTTTCAAACTCGTTGTTACATTATCGCATGTGGCAAGTGGAATGCATTGTTATAGTTAAAATATCACACTCAAACATTCTTCGCTATATGGTTATATTCTAGGAATTTTTAGAATTTTTTATCACCCTAGACACTTCTATATTTGTCTTGGGGCATCTATTTTTGTCGCCAAATTTTGCAACTTGATAACATTTCATGTCTAAATTTGCCATCAGTGTCACCGTATTTATTCAGCGTCCCTAACGGAAATATTCTTTATTTACCACCGACCCCAATATCTTTTTTGTCAGAACAAAATAAATATCAAACCTCACGTAACAAAATATTTTTATCAACATGTCTCTTCTCCGTATATCCGTTTGTTAAAAATGTATTAAACAGTAAATATTGAATTAAAAAATTAAACAATCATATAATTTAAATGGAAATTTTAAAAGGTAATATATATGTTTTAAAAGTGTAGAAATTACGCCTAACTAAACCATAATAATGAATACAATACTACTTTCTGACAGGTTTACTTTGTCATTCGTAAAATTACAAAGCTTGTTTTAAAGAAAATGTAAGCAATTTTTTCTAAATATCAAAATAAGCAGAAAATATAAACTTGTAGGGTTCAGACGAAAGCTCTTCATTTCATTTGTAAAACTGGAATTTATAGTAATCTAAGGAATATATTGAGATTTTATGTGAACTATGATCAAGCAAGAAATATACTATATGTGTTTTGCACTTTTATCTTATCCTTACAGGATTTCTTAGGCTCATTTTTTATAATGGGCCTCTCAATTTTTAAATGTACTAAATCTTAATTAAACAAATTTATAATTTAGAAAAGACTATGAATAAAAGGCAAATAATATTTTATATTAAATGAAACCCAACCCTTATAATCTTTCATAAAGAGGAAATAAATAAAGAAAAATAAAAAGAGATAAAAACAAAGGAAAATTGTTGTTATACAAAAGTAAAATTTGATTTATAAGCTCAAACTCTTTTCTTGAATTTTTAAATACTTATTCGCTTCATAGCACGGCAAAGCGAATACTTGAGTAACCCATACGTGAAGAAAATGTCTGTTTCATTCCAAACAAATATAAAATTCATTTATAGATAACTGATTGATTATAATTTTAAGTGCAAGGAAAACATCAATAGTTGCCTATTGAAATTACAATCCACGATGCATGAAATTTTCTTGTTTAAGATACTGATCTTGATTAAACTTTAATTAAATTTAGTAAAAATAATTAATAAATAAAAATTTTCCTCATCTAATATATCTTACAATACATTCTTAGGTGGTACTTTTATGTCACAAATATTCTCAATGTTCCATTCTTACCCGACTTCCTTAAGAATATTTCGTGCTGCTACAATCTATCTAACTGCTTGCTCAAATACTATCAATCTCATAAATCATCTAGTGTTCTTGTAAATCTTGCAGTAAAAATGCAGTTTTAATCGTAAGGCAGCGTATAGAGGTGTTAGCACAATAAAACAGAAGTCCAAGACGTTCGAAAATTTTGCGCAGATCAGTGTCGTGTTAGATGACTACTGCATACGCAATGTAAACAATACAATTCATTCACATCCAAACCACTATATGCCTTTAACAATTTTAAAAATTAAAATTCCACATTTACACAAACACAAATAATAATCATGCACCTCTGCAAGACAAATATATTTAAGGAATTTTGATACAGTGATCAATTAGGACTAGCTACGCCAGTGCTCCCAAACCATAATTTATATCTGCCTTTAACTCTAACATTAAAAAATCTATGTGGATTGTAACTGGATCTGTTAAGGTATCCGATTACGTTCGGGACAGTGATTTTGCAAAAGCGTATAAATGGATAATATTTATGACATTTAGTGTCACTTAGATAAGAAAATGTATATAAAACTGTTTTAAGAATAGTATTACAATTAAAAATTATTTAAGTACAATATATTTCGGCTAAAAATTAACTTAGAATAATCTTTTTTCAAAATGTTCTCCTTTGGTGAAAAATGCTTCTATTATAATAATATTTTGCCTGTATATAACTCAGACTTCTGTACAAAGGCTCAACTAGAATGTTTGAAATATATAACTTAGAAGTGGGTTTATCCATGCTTTACGACAAAAGAGGGGAGAAATTTTAAGAAAAAAAACCGCTCATAATTATTTTAAAGGGTTGTAACTCTGAAAATAATGTAAGTGTTTCAAAAATCATAGTTGAGCCTCTGTACAGAGGTCTGGATTATATACAGGCAAAATAGTATTATAATAGAAGCATTTTTCACGAAAGGAGAACATTTTAAAAAACGTTATTCTAAGTTAATTTTTAGCCAAAATATTATATTTAAATAACGTTTTTGTCAAAATGTCTTTAAAACAATTTTATACATGTATTCTAATCTAAGTGACATTAAATACCAAGAAAATTATCCATTTATGCGCCTTTTTAAAATCACGGCTCCGAACGTAGTCGGATACCTTAAGCATGGTTAATAACAGATTGGTTTTACAAACGCTTTAATAAATAGTAGTTTTCCAGTGAATTACCTACCATAAGGAGAATGTAGGAACATTGTTTTTTGGAGCTAAATAACTCTTTATGACATTTTGTTTACACGTGCTGGGGCCCCTGTAGCTTGGGGGCCCCGCATTATTCATACGGCTTTTGTTGCGGTATTACGTCCCTGTTTGGGAGTATGTTTACTTCAACCAATCGCCTTAAAATATTAAAATATATCACATATTGTATAGAAAAATTTGAAGACGACATTAGTGATGATAATGGTGCTCGAACAGTTTGAATAATAATCGGACTATTTTGTCCAGTATTCTTGTATCTTAGCTTTTCAACGCATTCTTTTCATTATTGTGTGGAATTGTTATTGCCATACTGTTATAACCGAAAAATTTTATTAAAAAAGATTTCATCAAATTTATATAAAATATTTTACTAAAAGAACTTATATACAACAAGGAAACGTACAAATAGTTTTTCTGCTTGGCATATGGCTATTAAACATTTTATCATTTACATTCAGCTTGTTTGACCTCTTAAATATTTTATTGCATAATAACAACGAGAGAAAGAGAGAGGAAAATGGACATGCACAAGTAAGGCTGCTGAGAGAATTCCAAAATATGTTATTATATCTTGTCTGTTAATATTTTCTATTTATTAAACGGAAAGCAAACAGATAGGAAAAAAGTTCAGAAAACTCTGAGTCTTAAATTCCGTAAAAATAGCCAATTCATTAAAAAGAGTTGAGATCAATTATGCTTAAAATATAAATTTATTTTGGCGATTTCGTGTTAAGCATAATTTAATAAATTTATTTAACATGAACAGAGCAGTCTTTTAAAAGGGAGTTGATACTCTTTAAAGGTGATATTGTAATAAATGAAAGCAGATACACTGTATTTAATTGTAATATGATTTTATTTTTGTAAAGGCAATGAATATGCTTTCATTACTTCAACGTAATTTCTTTTATCTAGGAACCAATGAGATATGCTTAATCAAGAAACAGTTGAAGGGTTAAAATAAGTACTAAAAATAAATAAAAATTATATTTATTGTTCATATTTATGAAAATTTTAACTATTATAGTATTGGTTGTGTGCATTTGAATTACGTAAATTATTAGCTAAAGTTGCTTTCATTGATTAATACTTTTATCTTACTGTACAAATAAACTGGGAAAGGTGACAAATTGTTTTATAACCTCCAAATGATACCAAAATCTGCTTTTTAGATAATCCATGAAATATTTTGAAATCCTCTCAATCTATCAATAAGTCATTGAAAAAGTCGAAAAGGGATCGTTAACAATGAAAAATGGGCCAAAGATTGGCAAAAAGAGTCTCAAGTGATGAAATAGTCATTTTCAATTATAAATTTACTCCAAGTACATCTTCAAAGAATTTCGGCTCAAACAATATGGAGCTACGACTTTTTGTGTCGGCTGCTAAAGTCATTTATCAAATTCAGCTGAAAGTATCAATCAAGATAACTTTCACCAAAAAGAATCAAAATTTCAAAGGGATTCATCATCTACGTTCTCCACGTTGTTGTGACGCTCTTAAGACGAAATGAAAATAATGGTTTGCAAGTGTTATTAATTTTGCAGAAAAATTCGATGACATTTATTTCGAAAGTTCAAAAGTTAACTGAAATAGTAAAGAACTCTGAATTAGGTACTCAATTTTGAGGGAATTTCAATGTCACCAAAAGTTTACTGGGCAACATTTTTTTGGAACTAATTTGATATCACTGGGCACGCAGCAAGTTGTTGTTTATGTTCGCCAAAAAAGATGGGCTATAACAATACAATATAGTTACCTTGACACTTTTGCAGTTTTTAGAATATTGCCAGTTTTCAGTACTTTTTAATTGATATTCATTATAAATTTTAATATATATTATGTAATTATTTATTAATAACGTAATATAAAAAATACAATTATTATATGTAATCATATTTGTTATTTATAATTGCTTTTTCATTATATTTATTTATAAATATTATTACATGTTATTTATTTATAATTATTATTTTGTTATTCATTTATAATTATTATTTTGTTATTCATTTATAATTATTATTTTGTTATTCATTTATAATTACTGATTTGTTATTTATTTATAATTTTACGTTATATGAGTATTCGATGTATATTTTTTATATAATATTACAATACGATGATTATTTTTTTTATAATTACTATTAAATTATATTTTTAGATTATTATATATAATAACTATTATTAAATCATGTTATATGAATATTATATATAATTACTATTAAATTATAAGATTATTATATACTGCATATTATTAGTACATGTTACTTTTTATTATATTATACTGTTATTCATTATTTATATATATATATTGATTGCTCTTAGTTATTCTCAATCTCTTTCTATACTCTTCTTTTGAAAAAAATTTCGTTGTATTTCCGAACAATTCTTTAAAATTATCTTCCTGACGATTTGATACCACTAGGCCACCATCTTCGATTTCATTCCTGCGACAGTAAGTGGTGTTAGGCGTGATACCTTTTTCGCTTGGCCTTATCCTGTCATAACAAAATAGCACCCGTTTTTCAAATGAAGTTCTTAATTTTCAGTGGTAATGTGTCGATATTCTTGTATTCATCTGAAATTCGTTCTGGTACCTTAATAGCCTCTACACAGAAGTCCTAGCTATATGTACCTTAAAAACATTATAATTATAGAAGTATTTTTCACGAAATTTGAATACGATATATGTTTTTTCTTCAGTTTTTGCATTTAAATATTTTTTTAATGTTACACGAGTGGTCATTGTCACAAACTTATGGTTGTATACCTTGAAGGTCGTACTCAAAGCCCAGTACTATTAAAGACCCTCTGTGAAGAAGGACTAAGATCCTTAATTTGTCAAGATGCGAGCTTGAAGAGTGGTCTCCAGCTGAGGTGTCCACCTCGTCGCTTGATTGTGGCTCAAAATTAGGCAGTTGCTCGTAAGTAGTCCATGTTGCTGCAAAGAACAACATGCAATGAAATTAAATATAAAGTAAAGAGTAAACATCTTATTGTTAGAAGAAAATAAATCACATGTATAAAATTTGTAATGCTCTGTTTGACTGCCGCGTTTGCGTCATCTTCGCAAATTTCCAATTGGTAATTTTTTTTTATTTCCGATGAACAAGATTTTAATGTTTTTAATGGGTTGCGTATTAGCAACCAAGACTTTGAAAACACGGCAAGTCCCTAAATGTGAGAGCCGCCATTTCAGTGGTGGCACCATCTAGTGGCCGCTCTCACTATCAAATTTGAAAGCTTGAATTAATTTAATTCAAGCTCTCGTTGGATGCTAAATATTGCTGTGATTTTTATTTGTTGAGAGTACCAGAACCAAATTGATACTCAATGGATATTTTACAGGTCACATAATCATATGACATGCGGGATTTACACATACAGGAAATGTAATTAAATTTAAATCTAAAAAATTAGGAGAAATCAAGTGGGATTATTCAAAGAAAGGTTATGTAAGATTTTACCTTTATTTTATAATGTTGCCTATGATTTTTATCTGAAGAAGTCATATTGTTTAAACAAAAAATGCAAAAAAGTTTTTAAAAATATTTCAGAAATTAAAAAAAGTAGATTGAAAATTCAGTTTGTGCATAACTATCATGTATCGTAAGACACTAAGCGAATACTAGAAGATTTTTTAAAATATTATTTTTTATAGTTTCATCTTAATACGAGGGTGAGTCGAAAAATAAATTCCCCTGTCGACTGTGGTCAGAGTTATGTGTGAAAGTCAAAACATAGAATGAGACATTAAAGATAAGACATAACTTTATTTTTCCACATAACTACCAAGTACATTGAAACATTTATTATACCGTTAAATAAGCTTCAAAAGGCTCTCCAGGAAAAACTCAGGGCTTTACACAAGGAAGAAGCGTTTAATGGTTTGTTTGACTTCAGCATTGCTTCCACAGCGCCTTCAGGCAAAATTCTTCTTCAAAGCCGGAAACAGATGAAAGTCACTTGGTGCGAGATCAAGACTGTATGGTGGGTGGTTTGGGCACTCCTAACCAAAAGTTGCAATATGGTTTTGCGTTGCTGTCACTGAGTATGGTCTCGCATTGTCATCCAATAAACAGAACACCAGATTTGAGAAGCCCAGGTCGCTTTTTTCAAAACGCCCCTTTCAATTTCGAGAAGATGTCACAGTACCACGTAAAATTTGATGGTTACAACCTTCAAAATGTCCACGCAAAAGTAAACGCTTTTTCTGTATGCAAAGCCCTAAATTTTCCTGCAGTGTTTTTCGAAGTTTATCAAGGGGTATGACAAATGTCTCAATGTATTTGGTACTTACGCAGACAAATAAAAAAATTGAGATATAATTTTTTTTTTTTCTGCATAAGTACCAAATAGTAGAGTTGTCAGAGTTGAGTATGAAAATCAAAGCATAGAATGAGACATTAAAGTTAATTCTATGCTTTGATTTTCATACTTAACTCTGACTACAGATGACAAGGGAAACTTATTTTCCGACTCACCCTGTGACATCTCTCGCGTTCTTCTTCTAACATAACCTCTACGTTCTTT